>JANHMN010000220.1:0-28182 GCA_030674055.1 Rhabdomys pumilio
CTCCTTCTCCTTCTCCTTCTCCTTCTCCTTCTCCTTCTCCTTCTCCTCCTTCTTCTTCTTCCTTGTGTTTAAAATTTATCCACATCAAGCCTTGAACAACAGTAAAGAAGTCAAAGCCACAGCTTTACCTAGCTAAATTGTTCTAGAGAAATCTGTTTCTCTGAAATTGCCATGTTTACCTTATATTGTACTGAGAATCCAATTGAGAGTTCTTTAGTGAGTAATATAGTAAATTTTGAATGCTCTTCAAAAGAGATTGATTGGCATTCTGTCGTTATTTGTCCAAAAATGAACACCAGGTCTGGCTCTAAATTGTATAGTGTTTTCTTTTCTTTTACTTGTTTGTTTGTTTGTTTTGAAGCTTTTTTATTTCTTTAAAAGACATTTCAGATTTTATCACTTCAACACATTCCCACCACCACCCAGGAACCCCCAACCGTCCCCCCTTCTGCCTCCACAAAGGTGTGCCTCCACCTATCCCCCACTCTCCCCTCCTAACCCTAGAATTCCTCCCTGCTCGGTGTTCAGCCCTTATGGGACCAGGGATCTCCTCTCCCTCCCATACCCAACAAGGCCATCCTCCCCTAAGTATACAGCTGAAGTCATGGGTGCCTCCCTTTGTGCTCCTAGACTGGTGGTTTAGACCCTGGGGAGCTCTGGTTGTCTGGCACTGTTGCTCTCCTCTTGGGGCCACCAACCCTTTCAGCTCCATCAGTCCTCTAACTTCTTCATTGGGAACCCTTGATCAGATCTATGGGTAACTGCAAGCATCTGCCTCTGGATATGTCAAACTTTGGCAGACCTTCAAGGAGACAGTTGCATCAGGCTCTTTTCAGCATGCACTTCCTGACATCCATATCAGTGTCTATCTTGGTGACTGTACATGGGAAGGATATCAAGGTAGAGTGGTCTCCTCATGGCCCCTTCTTGACTTTCCGTCCCATACTTTGTCACATTATTTCCTCTCTTAAGCATTCTGTCACTTCTTCCAAGAAGGACCAAGGCTTCCTTCTTCGTGAGCTTCATGTGGTCAGTTAGTTGAATCTAGGCTATTTCAAGCTTTTGGGCTACATCTGATTATCAGTGAGTAAATACCATGTGTGTTCTTTTGTGATTAGGTTACCTCACTCAGGATGATATTTTCTAGTTCCATCCATTTACCTAAGAATTTCTCGAATTCATTATTTTTAATAGATAAATAGTACTCCATTGTGAAAATGTACCACATTTTTTGTATCCATTCTTCTGTTGAAGGACATCTAGGTTCTTTCCAGCTTCTGACTATTATAAATAAGGCTGCTATGAACATAGTGGAGCATATATCCTTGTTATATGATGGAGTATCTTCTGGGTATATGCCCAGGAGTGGTATAGCTGGGTCCTCAAGTAGTACTATGTTCAATTTTCTGAGGAACTGCGAGACTGTTTTCCAGAGAGGTTGTACCAGCTTGAATTCCCACCAACAATGGAAGAGTGTTCCTCTTTCTCTGCATCCTCGCCAGAATCTACCATCACTTGAATTTTTGATCTTAGCCATTTTGACTGGTGGGAGGTGGTATTTCAGGGTTGTTTTGATTTGCATTTCCCTGATGACTAAGGATATCGAGCATTTCTTAAGGTGCTTCTCGGCCCTTCAAATTTTCTCAGTTGAGAATTCTTTGTTTAGCTCTGTACCCCATTTTTTAATAGGGTCATTTGGTTGTCTGGAGTCTAATTTCTTGAGTTCTTTGTATATATTGGATATTAGCCCTCTATTAGAATTAGGATTGGTAATGATCTTTTCCCAATCTGTTGGTTGCTGTTTTGTCTTAACAGTGTCTTTTGTCTTTCAGAAGCTTTGCAATTTTATGAGGTCCCATTTGTTGATTCTTGATCTTACAGCATACGCCATTGGTGTTCTGTTCATGAACGTTCCCCCTGTGCCTAAGTATTCGAGTGTCTTCCCCACCTTCTCTTCTGTTGGTTTCAGTGTATCTGGTTTGATGTGAAGGTTCTTTATCCACTTGGATTTGAGCTTTGTACAAGGGGATAAAAATGGATTGATTTGCATTCTACTACATACTGACCTCCAGTTGATCAAGCACCATTTGTTGAAAATGCTCTGCTTTTTCCACTGAATGGTTTTAGCTCCTTTGTCAAAGATCAGGTGACCATAGGTGTGTGGGTTCCTTTCTGGATCATCAATTCTATTCCATTGATCTTCCTGCCTGACTCTGTACCAATACCATGCAGTTTTTATCACTAGTGCTCTGTAGTACAGTTTGAGCTCAAGGATAGTGATTCCCCCAGGAGTTCTTTTATTGTTGAGAATGGTTCTCGCTATCCTGGGTTTTGTGTTATTCCAAATGAATTTGCAAATTGCTCTTTCTATCTCTATGAAAAATTTTTTGAAATTTTGATGGGGACTGCATTGAACCTATATATTGCTTTTGGCAAGATGGCCATTTTTACTAAATTAATCCTCCCAATTCAGGAACATGAGAGATCTTTCCATCTTCTGAGATCTTCTTCGATTTCTTTCTTCAGAGACTTGAAGTTCTTGTCATACAGATCTTTCACTTGCTTGGTTAGATTCACTCCAAGATATTTTATATTGTTTGTAACTATTGTGAAGGGTGTCATTTCCCTAATTTCTTTCTCAGCCTGTTTATCTTTTGAGTGTAGGAAGGCTACTGATTTGTTTGAGTTGATTTTATATCCAGCCACTTTACTGAAGTTGTTTATCAGGTTTAGGTGTTCTCTGGTAGAAATTTTAGGGTCACTTAAGTATACTATCATATCATCTACAAATACTGAAATTTTTACTTCTTCATTTCCTATTTGTATCCCTTTGACTTCCTTTATTTTTCTAATGGCTCTAGCTAGAACTTCCAGTACTATATTGAATAGGTAGGGTGAGAGTGGGCAGCCTTATCTAGTCCCTGATCTTAGTGGGATTGTTTCCAGTTTCTCTCCATTTAGTTTGATGTTGGCTACTGGCTTGCTGTATATTGCTTTTACTATGTTTAGGTATGGATCTTGAATTCCTGATCTTTCCAAGACTTTTAACATGAAAAGATGTTGAACTTTGTCAAATGCTTTCTCAGCATCTAATGAGATGATCATATGGTTTTTTTCTTTGAGTTTATTTATGTAGTGGATTACATTGATGGATTTTCGAATATTGAACCGTCCCTGCATTCCTGGGATGAAGCCTACTTGATCATGATGGATGATTGTTTTGATGTGTTCTTGGATTTTGTTTGCAAGAATTTTATTGAGTATTTTTGCATCAATATTCATAAGAGAGATTGGTCTGTATTTCTCTTTCTTTGTTGGGTCTTTGTGAGGTTTAGGTATGAGCATAATTGTAGCTTCATAGAACAAATTGGGTAGTATTGTTTCTGTTTCTATTATGTGGAATAGTTTGAAGAGAATTGGTATTAGGTCTTCCTGGAAGGTCTGATAGAATTCTGCACTAAAACCATCTAGTCTCGGACTTTTTTTGTTGGAGAGACTTTTAATGGCTGCTTCTATTTCTTTAAAGGTTATGGGATTGTTTAGATGGTTTATCTGCTCCTGATTTAACTTTGGTACCTGGTATCTGTCTAGAAAATTTTCCATTTCATCCTGATTTTCCAGTTTTGTTGATTATAGGACTTTGTAGTAGGATCTGATGATTTTTTAAAATTTCCTCAGTTTCTGTTGTTATGTCTCCCTTTTCAGTTCTGATTTTATTAATTTGGATACTGTCTCTGTGCCCTTTGGTTAGTCTGACTAAGGGTTTATCTATCTTGTTGATTTTCTCAAAGAACCAGCTCTTGGTTTTGTTGATATTTTATATAGTTCTTTCTGTTTCAACTTGGCTGATTTCAGCTCTGAGTTTGATTATTTCCTGCCGTCTACTCCTCTTGGGAATATTAGCTTCTTTTTGTTTTAAAGCTTTCAGGTGTGCTGTCAAATTGTTAGTGTACGCTCTCTCCAGTTTTTTTTTCTTTCTTTCTTTCTTTTTTTTTTTTTTTTTTTTTTGTATGCACTTAGAGCTATGAGTTTTCCTCTTAGTACTGCTTTCATGTAGTCACACAAGGTTTGGTATGATGTGTCCTCCTTTTTATTTAATTCTAAAAAGTCTTTAATTTCTTTATTTACTTCTTCCCTAACCAAGTCATCCTTGAGTAGAGTGTTGTTCAGTTTCCACATGTATGTGGGCTTTTCGTTGTTTTTGTTGTTATTTAAGACCAGCCTTAGTCCATGGTTGTCTGACAGTGTACATGGGATTATTTCTATCTTTTTGTATCTGTTGAGGCCTTTTTTGTGACCAATTATATGGTCTGTTTTGGAGAAGGTACCATGAGGTGCTGAGAAATAGGAATATCCTTTTGTTTTAGGATGAAATGTTCTATAGATATCAGTTAAATCCATTTGGTTCATAACTTCTGTTAGTTTCATTGTGTCTCGGTTTAGTTTTTGTTTCCATGATCTGTTCATTGCTGAGAGTGAGGTGTTGAAATCCCCCACCATTATTATGTGAGATGCAATGTATGCTTTGAGATTTAGTAAAGTTTCTTCTATGTTTGTTGGTGCCCTTGTATTTGGGGCATAGATGTTCAGAATTGAGAGTTCTTCTTGGTGCATTTTTTCTTTGATGAGTATGTAGTGTCCTTCCTTATCTTGTTTGATTACTTCTGGTTGAAAATCAATTTTATTTGATATTAGAATGACTACTCATGCTTGTTTCTTGGGACTATTTGCTTGGAAGATTGTTTTCCATCCTTTTACTCTGAAGTAGTGTCTGTTTTTGTAACAGAGGTGCATTTCCTGTATGCAGCAAAATTCTTGGTCCTGTTTATGTATCCAGTCTGATCGTCTACGTCTTCATATTGGAGAATTGAGTCAGTTGGTATTAAGAGATATTAAGGAAAAATTATTATTGCTTCCTGTTATTTATGTTAATAGAGGTGGAATTATGTTTTTGTAACTATCTTCTTTTGCGGTTGTTGGAAGACTACTTTCTTGCTTTTTCTTGGTTGTAGTTTCCCTCCTTGTGTTGGAGTTTTCCATCCATTATCCTTTGAAGAGCTGAATTTCTTGGAAGATATTGTGTAAATTTGGTTTTGTCATGGAATATCTTGGTTTCTCCATCAATAGTGATTGAGAGTTTTGCTGGGTATTGTAGTCTGGGATGGCATTTGTGATCTCTTAGGGTCTGTATAATATCAATCCAGGATCTTCTGGCTTTTATACTCTCTGGTGAGAAGTCTGGTGTAATTCTTATATGTCTGCCTTTATATGTTACTTTGCCTTTTTCCCTTACTGCTTTTAGTATCTTCTCTTTGTTTTGTGTATTTGATGTTTTGATTATTATGTGATGGGAGGTATTTCTTTTTTGGTCTAGTCTATTTGGGGTTCTGTAGGCTTCTTGTATATTTAAGGACATCTCTTTCTTTAGGTTAGGGAAGTTTTCCTCTAAGATTTTGTTTAAGATATTTACTGGCCCTTTAAGTTGGGAGTCTTCACCCTCATCTATACTTTATTATCCTTAGGTTTTGTCTTCTCATTGTGTCCTGGATTTCCTGGATGTTTTGTGTTATGGGCTTTTTGCATATTGCATTTTCTTTGACCATTGTGTCTATGTTTTCCATGATAACTTCTGTGCATGAGATTCTTTCTTCTATCTCTTTTATTCTGTTGGTGATGCTTGCGTCTATGGCTCCTAATTTTTTTCCTAGGTTTTCTATCTCCAGGGTAGTCTCCCTTTGAAATTTCTTTATTGTTTCTACTTACATTTTTAGATCCTGGGTGGTTTTGTGTAATTCCTTTACCTGTTTGATTGTGTTTTCTTGCATTTCTTTAATGGCTTATACCTTTTTACCTGTGTTCTCCTCAAATTCTTTGAGAGTGTTGTTTATGTCCTTTGTAATGTCCTTTTTCATCATCATGAGAACTGATTTTAAGTCTGAATCCTGCTTTTCCAGTATGATGTGGTGTTCAGGACTTGCTATGGTTGGAGAACTGGGTTCTAGTGATGCCAAGAAACTTTGGTTTCTGTTGTTTACATTCTTTTGCTTGCCTTTCGCCATTTGGTTAACTCTAGTGCTACCTGCACTCACTGGTTCTGACTGGAGCCTGCCTTTTCAGTTATCTTGGTTGTGTCAGAACTCCTCAGGGTCCGGTTGTCTCTTTGATCCTGAGCTCCAGCTGTTCTGGGTACAGTGGCTCCTCTAGCATATCATAGAATATGTTGTCTCCTTGGTAGTAGACCAGTTAGGTGTTTGCTGCTCTGAGTGTACTCGCTCCTGTAGGATGCCTCAGGATGTGGTGTCCACTGCTCTGTGGTCACTGGCCTCTCTTGGATGTCTCTGGACATGGTTTCTACAGGTCTGAGGACAGTGGCCGCGCTCTAGGATGCCTGCAGATATGGTTTCCACAGGGGAGCAGATCAGCTGGGTGTCTGCTCAAGTCACTGGGACTCGGGTGAGGGGCAGAAGGGGAGTGGTTTTCTGCAGGGTTGGGATCTGGATGCCAGGTACACTCTGGGGGCTCCCTACTATCAGTTGTGTCTCTGGGGCCTAGTGCGGGCACTACTACCTGTAGCTCTGCAGGCTGTGTCCTCTCTAGGATGCCTCTGGACACAGTTTCCACAGGGGAGCAGATCAGCTAGGAAGAAAAGCATTCTTATTCCCTGAGTTAAAGGCAAGTATTAGAAAGCTGAAAACACTGAATGCATGTTACATGTGATGTTTCAGTTAAGACATGTTCTTTGTATTTTCACATAAACAAATGTACTACGCGGCCACACATATTTGATGCTTTTGGATAGAATGTTCAAGTACCTATATTACAACTAAAATCATTATACAGTGTAATGAAGTAACATGTAGTGCAAGTGGTGGCATTCCTACTTCATCCTTGCTGGCACAATTTTTCCATTTGTCTCATTATTTTAACTGTGATATTCCTTTGGTAAGCAAACTAAAATTTCTTACACTGAGGGGGATGCCTAAGCAGCAGCCACAGAAGCCAAACCACTTACATTCAGTTCCCAGAGTCCAAAAATAGGTGGAATATGAGAAATGTCTTCATAAAACTCACCTCCAACCAGCAAAATGATTAGCATACATCATTGTATGTGTTGTGGTTCTTCCAGAGAAACAGTGAATAAAAATACAAATAAAACTTTTCTACCAGTAGTGCTTATATTCATTAACCGTCTTTTATTTTCACTGAATTGTTCAACTTTATTGGTTGTGTTGCACAGTGAGAAGAAGACCCGGGAAAGGCTCTGATCTGAGTTCCAATTTAGCCTGTCTTTTGAGGGAAAGTTTTCCTAGAACTGGAAATGAAATGTGCTGTCTGTTAGCTCTAAGTGAAGTGTCTTAGGGAAACAGAAGCAAAAGTTTGTAGAGACTCAGTTCCGTAAGGCTCTCTCTGTGCTCCATACCCTCCACTGTGACCATTCTTTCCTAACATTGCATGATATGTTGAGTATTTCAGCCTGTTAATTGGTTTGGAATAGTTGCTAAAGTTGTGACTCATGTTCTTATCATCATGTGTGTATGGATTAGCAGATGTAAATAGCACTTAAGATAATAATCCTCTCTGTTTTACAATGCTTATAGGTAAATAACTGAATGTAGGGTGCCATTGAGATAGTTTACAAAGCTTGGTCTTTGCTCACAGTAGAAATCCTGGCATTGGGGAGATGTAGCAGGAGAATACTTATTATGCCTCACTTGGGCCCTTTAGTGATTCCCTGAATTTAAGCCAGCCAGAAAATGTTTCACAAGGAAGTTACAATCCAAGGTGAACAAAATCAAGATGATATGGACCAATGTTTTTGATTTTGGATCTTCTGACACTAACTGGGTGTGCTTGAATCTTGGTCTCCACGTGTATTACTTTGATAGTATTTGTTTAAGATAGAGGCCTATTATACTCTAAGCTTGGGTGTTAGAATCAAGTGGAAAACTGTACCCAGACTGCCTAATAAACCACAAGGGAACTTTAAAGAGACAATTGTACTTCATTTTTGATAACAACGATTTGAACATTATTCTGGTAAAAGCAATATTCCAGGCCTATCATTAGGAAACTGCCTCCCAGAGAGAGATTTTCAGTGTGTCTGACCACATGGCAGGAAAGGGAGGACTCAGACAACAATGAGACCCTGAGTACAAGCAATAATACATCTTGTCTTGGCTGCTTAATTATACCAGGTCTTCTGTTTTTCTTATTTTTCTTATTTTTCTTATTTTCTTATTTTTTTTATTTTTCTTATTTTCAAGAATCCCACTGAACAAATATAGTCTCCAATGATTAAGTCTGATTAAAGGAGCTAAGTGAGAGCGATGGAGGCATGAAATGAAGTTTTATTTTGTGGGTTGTTTTTGTTGTTTTAGTAGTAGTTGTTGTTTAATTGGTCATTTTATTTAAATACATTTCAAATGTTTTCCATGTTCATGGTTTCCCCTATGCTCAGGCCCTATTTCATTCCACCTCCCACTGCTTCTATGAGGGTACTCCTTCACCCACCCACTCCTGCCTTACCACCTTAGCATTCCCCTAGTCTTGAGGCATCCAGCCTCCACAGGACAAAGGGCCTCCCCTCCCACTGATGCCAGAAAAGGCCATCCTCTGCTACATGAGTAGCCAAAGTCAAGGGTCTCTCCATGTGTACTCTTTCGTTGGTGGATTAGTCCCTGGGATCTCTGTGGGGTCCTGATACCTGATATTGTTCTTGCTATGGGATTTAACTACCTTCAGCTTCTTTAGTCCTTCCCCTATCTCTCCATTGGGGTCCCCGTGTTCAGTCTGATAGTTGGCTGCAAGCATTTATATTTCTATTGGTTGGCTCTTGCATAGCCTCTCATAGGACAGCTATACCAGACCAGGCTCCTATCAGCAAGTGCTTCTTGATATAAGCAATATGGTCTGGGAATAGTGGTGGCAGATGGAATGGAACCTAGGTAGGGCAGTCTCTGGGTGGCATTTCAGTCTCAGCTCTACCCTTTGTACCCTTTGTCCTTTAGACACAAACAATTATGGGTTAAAATTTTGAAATGGGTGAGTGGCCCCATCCCTCAACTAGCGGCCATGCCTATGGATTGCAAGCTGGAAAAACCACTCTGGAAATCAGTCTGGTAGTTCCTCAGAAAATTGGAACTAGTCTTACCAGAGGACCCAGCTATACAACTACTGGGCATATACCCGAAACATGTTCCATCATATAACAAGGATACTTGTTCCACTATGTTCAAAGAAACCTTATTTATAATAGTCAAAAACTGAAAACAACACAGATGTCCCTCAACAGAGGAATGGATACAGAAAATGTGGTACACTTACACAATGGAATACTACCCAGCTATTAAAACCAATGATTTTGTGAAAGTCACAGGCAAACAGATAAAACTAGAATATATCATCGTGAGTCTTTTAACCAAGTCACAAAAAAACACACATGATATTTATTCACTATAAAGTAGATATGAGGTAAAAAGCTTGAAATACTCAGGGTATGTCTCAGCAACATATGAAAGTATTTGAATACAAAAAATATGTTATGCACAGAAGGATGAGGACCACATACAATCAAGCAGAAAACACAGTGAGGATGAAGATCAGGAAGGAATGGGGAAGATAGAACAGACAGGGTATAATATTGCTATGGGATTTATATGCCTCAGAATGAGAATTCTTTTAAATGGCAGGCCCATGTTAGAGCAGACTTCATCCAGGGACCAAAGACTACCCCTGCTCACAAAAATTTAGAGCATTCTAGCTCATAAGAGAAGAAGGTGGTCTCCGGTTAGTAGAAGAGGATCACAAGAAACAATATAGATGAGGCAGGGGTGGGGAAGAAGGAGAAGCAGAGCAGAAAGGAGACACTATGTCAGAGGACAAGAGGACAAAGAGGAAGATAACTATGTCCCAAATTCTATAGTGATGTGGGACCAAAGTAAAAAGTGGCTCAGAAAACCCATGTTAAGATGAGAGACAGTCAGATGGCTTGATGGGCAAAGCAGAGCAAACAGAGAAACATAAAGTGACAGGAGTTTGAAATCCCCTTCTGCAAGTGGAGAATGGAGGGGTGCTGCAGAAGCAGATGCCTTATGCAAGGAAGCCAAACCATCCCTCGAAGAAGATGAGCAAGAAAGCCACTAGTTAAATGACTTTTGTTTCTCTTACTCGCTGCTGGGTCAGGAGTTAGAGGACAAATGTTGTAAGTAGATTTTGTCTGAACCTACAGGCAAGCAGAAGATGAGCACCTTGGAGAAGCCCAAAGTGTACACCAGAAAAGCTTCAAAAAGAAAGAGATGGGTGAAAAGCTTGCCACCCATTAGTTCCAAAGAACGCATGTGGAGTGGGAAGCTTTTCTAAATTGTACACACCTCATAGAGCTTGAAATTGAATAACCTTTCAGGTGCAGCAAACCAAAACCTTGACATTCTCAGGTAGAACTAGATGAGAGATCTTGTAGGCAGAAACACCTTTCCTGTGTCTGTGAATTTTTTCATAATGTTCCTGTTTCCAGCAAGGCATCTTTCTGTGTTGAAGTTCGGCTTTATGAGTTGGTCTCAGATAACTTCATCCACTGTAGTTTTAATTACTTGTAGTTTTAGTTACTTGTCCATAAGTAACTAAAATATTAGAAATGGAACTCTATTAATTATAAAGTGTAATGAGGATTACTGAGCAACTTTCTATGATGTCATTATTGAGAGTCACGGAAACCACAAATGAAGTTTCTCTTGAGACACTAAGGCCATGTTCTCCCTTGAGACCTCACCATGTTTAGGATTGTATCATCCTCCTTTTCCTTCTGGGTCTCCTCCTGTACATTGTTGTGTTTAAATATATATGTGTTTGCTTCTTCGTAGATCCAAATCTATTTCATACAGGCTCCTTCTAGAATTCCTTTCATGGCAAAATTACGAATTATGAATTCCTCAGACATAAATTCTCTGAGAACTCAATCCATGTCAGGTTGCATTGGTTAGCATTACTGTGGTCCATGCCCATGTCTCTGACATCTGGAAAGGGTACAGATGAGCCTTGAAAACATTAGATTGTCAGGAGCCATAATGTGCCAAGCTAATAATGAGCAGATGATCATCCTTAAATGCTTGCCTCGGATTATTATATAATCTGCGACAAGTGTGCCCCATTAGCAAGGCTGTGGTGGACGTGATTTTAGGAAAGATTCCTGTTATTAATATGCTTCTTCCATTATTATTATTATTAGACATATGCAACTATCAGTAAGCAATAGCACACCCCTTTGGAGCAGATCTCTGCAGATCCACGAAGATGTACTGTCTTGTAGTGATACTATATAGAAAAATAGATGACTTCTTAAGACTTAATGGTGATCCTATAAGAATTCATAAAATTATATCAATGATTATTAAGCTCTTTTATATCGGGGCTGCTATTAAGTCCCTAAGGCATAGTGGAAACTGCAAAGAGAACTCTGCCAATCTCCTGAGTATTATCAGTTAATTGCCCCTAGACCTTCTCCTGCTTAGAGCACATTCCAAGAGGTCAAAAAACTATTAACCTAGGTCACTAGAGGAAATCCACAATTTAATATAGGTACCAGGACAGAAGAGAAAATATTGCCTGGGTTATCTACACAAAACTTCACTCATTTATAGTTTCAAACTTTCTGCAAACCTGTGGAGCTAGACAGGTGATGAATGTCTAGCTAGATAATTACTCCTAATGGGTATTCATGTAAATATTCTGTCTTGTAAACTTCTATTTCAATTTATGACTTGAATTTTGGTGTGAACTTGTGATGAACTTTGTAACATGTGATCATGTGCTTTGAATGGTGTATAAATACTGAAGACAAAGACAAAGAAATTAGTTAGTTAGTTAGAATAGTTAGAATAGAGTTAGTCAGTTAGTTAGAATGGAGTTAGTTAGTTAGAAGCCCATCGCCCTTTCTATTTCCCCCTGTCTAGAGTTTTTCTCCCTTAGAATCTTTACTTTGTTAGAATTTTTTCTTCTTCCCCACTCAGGACCTTTCCACATTTCCCCTCAGATAGCTTTCATAGGATACTTTTTACACTTAATAAACTCTATAGCAACTTTTCTAAGTATCTTTTCTGCCTGTGACCCAGCCACAAGTTAGAGCCCAGCAGTTCCTGCTGAGATAGAACAAAGGCCACTTTGCCTAATCCTCTGCTGTTAGGCTATAGGTGTTAATCACCCTAGCCTGCAGTCTCTTACCCTCAGAAGAAGTTTTAGGATAGCACAAAACTATTTACTCAACCCCTTGCTGGTCTTAGGGCTGGGATACAAGTGCCAGTTTCTGGCCACAGGATAGATGACTGCAGATCAGGTACAGTAGCATAGGGGCTGCCTCGAGAAGAACCTGATGGTGGGAGGAGGAGGAGAAAGAAGAAGAAGCTGCATCTCTCCCCCTCTCACCCCAAGCCGGGGTGGGGGTGGCCCCTGGCATTAGATTAGTAACAAAAGACCAAATACATGAATATATATTTCATTCACAAGAACTGCTCTTGACTTGGAAAAACAAGGAGAAAATGGATCATTGGTTGACAAGCAAAGAGGGTAGGTGTTCAGGATGCATACTGATCATGAGCAGTAAACACATACATCAGGAATTATATGATAATAACTGTCATATTCTGTGTAAGTATACTCAAAGTCAAGCAATGTATATGTTTAAGGACAAATCAATATGCCGAGAACAAGGTTATCTGATTAAAAATATGTATCTGTCTTGAAACATAATTCCTAAGCTATCACCAACATGGGAAAGTGGACAAATAGCCCAGGATCTAACACTCTGTCTAAGAAATCTCATGTTGGTTTCTGAATGCTGAGTGCAAAAGGAATGCACATAGTACATAGACATACAAGGCAGGCAAAACACCGACTCATAAAAACTACATTGTTTTAACTTCAAAAAATTAAAAAATGTGAGACACATAAGATCACAATTCTAGGAGATCTTTTCTTTTGAGGCATGCAAATATAGTGTAGCCTATCCGGGGATAGAGGATACAATGACCTGTACAGGTTTGCCTTAGTGTCTCTTCATGGCCTTTTGCAAGGAGGAGTCCTCTAATGAAGCAATATTAGTCCTCTATAACCAGCAGCTGGAAAATCTTTTGGAAGTTAACAGCAGGATTCTTCACATGAGTCTGGACTAGTGTAGACCTGAAAGGACACCTGGAGTAACCATCTTCACACTGAATGCCTTTCATGGATTGAGCCTTCGGGTCAGCTACAGTCACAAGGTGCTCTGGACATCCTGTTGACCTTCTACCTTGATTCCTTGTCAGCTAGAGAACCAAGGATCCTAATAGTTTTACTTCCTCCAACCCTTAGTCATCCCTACCCTGCAGAGGCCAGAGCTGCATGAAGTCAGGCCATTTCCCTCTACTACTAGCCAACGGCCCTGAACATGAAGTCCCCACCCTTCAGAAAATAAAGGGAGTATGTGAACTGGCTAAGCAGTTACTCTGCATCCCAGGATCATAGACCATTGAACACTGCAGCGTGAGACCACAAACATTGCAGGTAAGGGAACCTTGCTCAACCCAAGGCAATGGGAGTCCTAAAGGACAAATTTAGAAGGTTTATGCTGAGTCCAGGTTATGTAACCCTAGATCTGAGAGTAAGGAAAACAGCATATGCAGGTTGATCTGATGGTTATTCAGAAAAGTGACTGTTTTACAAACTCCAGTAAGGACTGGCAATGAGGCTTGTCTTAGGGCTAGAGTCCAGAATCTGTATTAACCCATCTATATCAGGATTAGGTGTTACAAGATCTCAGTGGCCTCTCCCAGTGTCATTTGTCTTTCTTCCTCTTTGGTCCTAACCCTTAGCCCATTTGACTACCTTTGCCCTCTATTAAAAGAATCTGTAAAATATCTTACTTTTGTACCCTTTAATGGTCAGCCAGCTCTACCCAATCTGAACTCTGCTTCACCTCTTTAAACCATTTTTAAATGTACTCACTCCACGTCATCTGAGCAACCAATCCCCACTTTTATCCTGAGTATAATTTCTCTTGATTTAAAGTGGAATGCCAGGCATCTTCCTTGCCAAGGCAGAACTCTTGAGTATGGTGGAGACAATAGTCAGTCTGGTAAGGTGAGATCAGATGAGATGCCCAACCACAGATAAGTCACTGAGATAAAGCAGCCAGAACATTCTTCCCAAAGTTTTGGGAGAAACTCAATGAGAGTACTCTAAGGATCTAGGTATAATCAGGATGCTGTGTCCTGTCAGAAGAGTGGAAAGAAGTATGTACAGGGGTGTTCTGGGGATCCCTTGGAATTTGGTCTATATTCTAGCAAAGCAGGAAGAACACAAGGAACAGACTTCCAGGGTTTGATGCTCATATGACAGTAATATCACTGCCATGGAAGGCACAATGACTCAAAATTGAATTAACGTGTCAGAAGCAGTCTGGGGAAAACTGCCCTTTCATCTGGGAGATGAAGCACGCTCAAGACAAAAGCAGCCTGGGTGCTTTCAGCTGATGCATAGTCCCTGAGCAGCCACTGCAGGGGGATGCCGTCCTCTGCACAACAGAGTAGATAATACCAGCTTGTCTTTGAGTCTCATTCAGCATCCTGTAGCAACTGGCAGTTGTGGAGAACACTGTCTAATGCATGCCTGGATATTTCAGAAGGTTTCTTCACAGACCCAGTCCATGAGGCAGAATTGCCAAAGCCATGCTAAATGGACTAGATGCTCATGACTGTTCCATTCCCTTGGTTTTTTCTTTATTCCCTGTTCTCTTTATCTTTGAAGTAACCTTCTTCAGAATAGAGGAACGAGTCTCTATGGACTGAAACCATAGCCTGCCTTGCAGCTTGTTCTGTGGATCAATTCCTGATGATCTTTCATTCTATCTATGCAGATGAGACAGAAGCTAGTTTGGGTTCCTGCTATGACCACACTTACTTCTTGACTTTAACATTCAAAGAACTGTAACATAGCATGAATTTTTAAAATGTTCTTCGAAGCAGTTAAGAGCTTTGAGATGAAAACCAGAATATAAGAATCCCATGTTTCCCTTCATCAAAACAATGAATCTTCAGTTCTCTGTTCAATTCCATTTCTCCTTTGCCTCTAGACTCTGCATCATGAATACATTGTCTGAAGCAAATGGCACCTTTGCCATCCATCTTCTGAAGATCCTCTGTCAAGACAAACCTTCAGGAAATGTGTGTTATTCTCCTATGAGCATCTCCTCTGCTCTAGCTATGATATTCTTGGGTGCAAAGGGAGACACTGCAGTCCAGATATCTCAGGTAAGTTCCCTGTCAAAAACCACACCCCTGTCACATGCACAAGAACTGCTGAGAAGGATCAGTGGGTGTTAAATTTTAAATGTTAAAATTTACTCTTGTTGTGCTATATTGATTCACCCTTCATTTTGTAGCTCATGAATTTAACTTGACTTATTTCTTGCCCTGATAGTAACTTTATGTTGTTCTTTGTCAAAAAGTTTCCTGGACTCAGGAAAATGCCTAGGCTTCTTGCCTCTAGAACCAGCCAATCAGGTTAAAGGTCAGACTTCACTGTTTATCTAGATAGCCTAAATGTTGCAAATGCAACTGTTTGTGGGTTTTCCCACACAAAAATTGGTCCTAAGAACTGCCTAGGATCCAAACTTGGCTTCTGTCCACTGCATTCATAATCAATCAGTCTTAGAATGCGTGTTTAAAAAACAACCAAGATCAAACTGAGATGGTTGTTTGAGTTGTTTGTGTAGCTAATTCTGAACCATAACATAGCAATATATATATGCTTTTTGGTGGAGCCTGGGGTAAAACTGAAGGAAGACTGAATCTTCTCCAGTAATTTTACTTAAGGGCAATGAGTTTTCCCAAGTAATAACTTGAAGGAAATTCTCAATATTTCATCCAGACTTCACATCGAAAATTTTGCATAAATATTTTATCCTGGGACTGGTGGCAAAGTCTTTTAAATCCAACTATTAAGGAGTCTGAGATAGAAAGCTGCAAAGCCCAAGGCTAGCCTGGGCATCTTATGTTTAAATAGAAAGTTCTTTTGGTCTTTTATTGTTTTATTTTGTTTTAAAGATGGAGAAAGGGAGATGTGATTATAGCTGAGTGGCAGAGCTCTTGCCTAGCATGGTTGAGAATGTGAGTCAGTCACAAGTACTGCAATGGGCCAATCTGGGCCTGAAATTATTTGAAAAATGGGTTGCTGCAATCAATCTTAATTTTAGAGCAACAGATTTGCAATTATTAACTGGGGAGGATGGTCAATTTCTACTTTTAATTGTTGAAATATCTATATATCTTACATCAGAATCTCACTTATATGGCAGCCTGAGTTATCTTGAAAATTCCTTTTGCAACTAAAATGTTTCATCTCTCGCCTAAAAATGTTTCATTGTTTCCTCCACAGGCACTTCATTTAAACCTAGATGAAGACATCCATCAGGGCTTCCAAGTGCTTCTCCATAATCTGAACAAGAAAAACAGAAAGTACTGCCTTAGAATGGCCAACAGGCTCTTTGCAGAGAATACTTGTGAATTACTTCCAGTAAGTTGTACCAATTGAAAGATAAAATTTGTATCCTTAATGCTTGTTGCTTTACATCAAAGGGGAAGAACCTTAGAGAAATTGAGAAAAGTAAGGATTAAGTACTAGCCACTGTGTAGGCACACATCAATAAACCTGCATTTCAAAGCCAGGGACAGGAGAAGGTCATGATTTGAGTTATGAGACAGCTTAGGCAGCATGGTAAGACTCACCAACCTAAACTTCATTAAAGACAGTAATTCTATAATGATGTCCTTAAATTTTTCAAATTTATCACATGTAGTTTTATTTAATTATGTCTCATAATTCACATTTGCAATGGCCCACTATCTGAAGATGTTTGTTGTACAAAGCAGGATCTATACTCATTTAATTTTGTTTTATGAATACCATATTAACCAGAAGGTGAGGAAACTTTCTGATATTTTAGTTTTCAATGTCACCTCCCTGAATATTTTCTCTCCAAAGACCTTTAAGGAGTCCTGTCTTAAATTCTATCACTCGGAGATGGAGCAGCTCTCCTTTGCTGAGGCTCCAGAGGATTCCAGAAATCACATAAACACATGGGTCTCCAAACAGACTGAAGGTCAGAAATTCAAGTTCCTTCATATCCCACATTCTTGTACTTTCTATATACACGTCTGTCTTCTTCCTTCCCTCATCTTTCTTTAATTTCCCTTCTCTCCACCATGGTCTAATCTCACCATTATTTCAGAGTCAAATTGATGCAAACTATCTAGGCCACGTGGTATAATTTAGAGCTCAGTGAGTTCATGGAGGTTCTACTCACACACATACATTTTAAAACCAGAGATTGTTTGTGTACTTTGAGTAGGACAGAGGGGCTGATGTAAATGTCATAAGAACTCATGAGTCTAACTTTAAGTGTAACACTTTACCTTTGAAGACATGGATGATCTATAGTGCTCCAGGACATGTGACTCCATCATTCCTGAAATAGTGACTCATAGGTAGACCTTCTCTATAAACTAGCCCAGGGAATGCTTATGACTAAAGTCCTTGATGTCTCAGCTCTCACCACCTTTACCTCTGAAGAGGACTCCTGATTCTACTTCCACAGTTCCTGTATCTATTCCCTTACTTACATTTGATAACACTAGACTTGATTTCCATTAATGACACTCTGTCAGAACTGCTCAGTTACATTAAACTAAGAAAGCCTCCAATTTGGGGTTGAACCTTATATATTTTAATGTCAGATGTGACAGATTCCAAAAGTGGTATTTGAGATGCTTGCGATCATTGTTAGTTGAACCTTTCAGATGCTTCTGCATCACCTGGTACATTCAAATTTCTTCTAAAACAAAGAGTAGAGAATGAGTACTTTTCTTGCATTCATCAATTATTTGCCTAATTCATATTGGACTCTTATGAATGCCCTTTTGAGATCAGATGATGGTCAAAACTACTGGGTTTCTGTATCAGCTAAAAGTGGTAGGTGGAGCAATATGAACAAACCATATTCCATCACCAGCAAGGAGTGAAGACAAGCAGACAAAAGCAGTGAAGCTTCTCTCTCAGACTTTCATATATGGCAGCACAAGAAGGATGATGTCCACCCTGGAGGTGTTCCTCTCCATTAGTTACTCTGTCTGGGAAATGTGCTCATAGATCCATACAGAGACTTGCTTCCTAGCAGATTCTAGACTCAATTAATTTGGGAAATAATATTATCCACAACAGGGGTTTACCATGGTTCCCTCCATACCCCTCCAACATTTTTTGCTTATTTTGTTCTTAATCTTGAGTCTTTTTTCTGCTTTTTCCAAATCTGATTTCCTTGAGAGACTTACAAGTAATGTTCTTGCAATGTGTATGACCTCAAGTCAAACACGGCTGCGAGTGTTTTGTTTTGATTTATTATTTAATATGATTAACACATTAAGCAAACTTGGAAAAGTGGTTCATTGATCTACTCAGATGTCATATCAGTTTATGTCTCACACATATGCATACACACACACACACACACACAAACACACACACATATATATATATATTCATTCAGTATCATGATATATGATACTGAATGAACTCTCTGCTTTCTCCAAAGGCAAAATTCCAGATTTATTGCCAGAAAACTCAGTTGATTCAGAGACCAGGCTGATACTCGTCAACGCCTTATATTTCCAAGGAACATGGTGTAAATTCTTTAACAAAGACTTCACCAAGGAAATGCCCTTTAAGATAAACAAGGTAAGGAGCAGAATCCTACACTTCTTGCCAGGGTGATGAAGAAATTGAATGGGAAATCTTAATCGCAAATGTGTAACTCAGGGCTCCATGGAGGACACAGCTTATCCTGTATAGTGTGCTAGCCTTCATCTTCACCCTGAAAAAAAATTAGCTAAGCAAAGAAAACCATTTGAGACATGTATTTCTGAAAGCAAGGTTAAATTTCACAAAAAGAAATGTTTACCTCCTCATTAAATTTTTATCAGAATTGATTTAACAGATATCTTAAAGAAATGAGATTTTTGAAATTGAGAAATGGAATCTTTACTATGAATGGCAACTAAAACCAACTTTTATGTTTAATGTCCACTGTAATTAAATGTCACCCTTCTTTATTTAAAATCTACCTCTGGACTATCAGAACTAAAACATCTCAATTATATCATAAGGAGAGACAGAAAATTCTATCCAGATGGCCCCCAACTTGTAATCAGTTGACACTAATTTTTTGCATTTAGATGGATCATCAAACTGCTACTGCATCCAAAAGAAGCATAGATGTATGTCCATATGGTTCCCATCTTGTAATAATTTAACTTGGGATTGCCCTTCCTTGTGATGGATGTCAGAATGTAGTTGTAACCTAAGCCTGTGAGTGTCTATGTGTTTTAGCTTTCCACTTTGTTATACTGTAAAGTTGTGAGCACTCATGAACCTTTGAGGACGTGTGCTCCTGTGAACAGGCAGTTTTCTGAGATGATACATTTCAGTGTAGTCCCATTCACAGCAATATAAAATTATTGCACTCAATGATAATTTTTTATTATTTGTAATTGATTATGGGTTTTTTATTAAATATAATTATTGACCATATTAAATGGTGAAAATCCTACTTCTGATAGGTTAGTCATCTTTATATTAGTGTAGCTAACTTACTGAGAAAATCCACTTAAAAAGAGGAAATATTTATTATGGCTTACAGTTCCAGTAGTTTCAGGCTGAGTCATTCAGCCCAATCACTCCAGGTTGTGCTTGTACAGTAAAGCCTGGTGGAAATTTATTGAGAAGGCTTGTTTACCTTTCACCAGTGAGAAAACAAAAGAGAGAAATAGGAAGGATCAGAAGTGCCAGTCTCCTCTTTAGAGGAACCTAATCACCAATACTCGCTTTGACCCACTAAACCTATCTCTTACTTGTTTGGCCTGCTCTCAGTACTGCCACCATGTGGATATAGGTTTGGAACAAGAGCCTTTGTGGAGCATTTTAAACCCAAAAAGGGCATTAAAATATCAATATTAGATGGCACATTTCTCTTGCTGTATAGCATCATCTATAGTTCATCCCTGTCCTAATTGTTGCTTTGGCAATATGAGACACACTACAAGCAAATTATAAAGAAGAACTTTAAATGGAGAAATTGTCTTCATGAATTGGCCTAGAGGCAAATCTGTTGGGAACTTCCTTGATTCATGATACATGGAGTATGTATCATCACACTGTAGTGATGACAACTCTGAAAAGGTGGCCCTAAATTCAGTAAGAAAGCAGGCTGAAAATCTATGAAGAACAAGCCAATAAGTATCATTCTCCCATGGCTGTTTCCTGAGCTCCTACTCTGACTTCACTTTATGATCAAATTGATGAGAGAATCCTAAATATAAACCCTTTTTCTCAAGTGCTTTTGATCTTGGTGTTTTATCACAGCAGTCAAAATCCTAAAAGAGACAGGACCATATCTGCTTACACTCAACTATGTTAATGAAAACAGGAAGAGGCTGAAAGACGTTGTGGACGTGTACCCTGGAACTTGAATGTTGTTTTCACTCTGAGTGTAGAAAACACTGCTGGAATTAACTGCAGCTCATATGGAAACCTTCTGACTTCTCTCAGTTATATATTTGATGTCATGTATTTATCTGTTCAGAGTGAAACAAGGCCAGTGCAGATGATGTATCAGGAAGACACATTTGACCTCGCCTATGTGAAAGAAATCCAGGCACAAGTGCTGGTGATGCCCTATGAGGGCATGGAGCTGAGTTTCGTGATCCTGCTCCCAGATGAGGGTGTGGACATCAGCAAGGTGAGCCAGGAGATTCTGTACCACTGACCACTCCAAATGTCTTGAAGAATAATCCAGTATTGCTTTGAGTCCTTATTAGAACAGACCTCAGTGTCTTCCTTCACCTTGACAACTACAATTTGAGGAGATAGTACCCACAGACAGAATTTCAAGCTGTGTGCAGGCACAGGGCTTTGGGAACAGAGCTGTGTCCAAGACTCCCATCGTGGTCTATCTGCCCTTGTCACATGACATAACTTGATCGCTAGAATAGGTGATATCTCCCTAATATGAGGAAGACAAGGAAACTCAGGTAAAAAATTAGCACATTAATTGGAACATAATCCTGCTCCATAAATATAACTCATTTCATAATCTTTGTTGGTATTATATTTTATTATCTGAGAACATAAAATAGACTTAAACAATATCCCATTTTTACCTAACAATGAGGAAGACAAAGGTTGAAAACTGAGGAGGGTAGAGTCAGGTAAGTCATTATAACAAATATTGGCCTTCCATGCAGCAGGAAACCCCACAGTCTGTGAGCCATCCTTTGAATTGTGCATAGAAGAATGTGCATGAGATAAGGGGTGTTTGTGAGCAAAAGAGCTCCCTGTCCCTCAGCATCTAGTTCTCTAATTGTGGCTTCACTACAAAAGTAGTGATCACCTACTATTTTTAATCAACTCATTTCTTTTCTAATACTTAATCTTTTTATTAGCGCAGCAAAGATTTAGTATCTTTGAAACTAAGTGTAGTTAAAGAAAAGAAAATTGAAATTAAACAATAATTACCTAGATAATGACATTTTTCAGAAAAAAAATGATGTCTCACAAGTGATTTAGGAGAGAATATCCAGGCCTTCCTACCCTGTACTGGTTCTCTGCCATTTGCATCACAGAACCACAAATAAGCCACCAGGACAGTGGAATGCCCACACGGTCTGGCCATTTGAATAGGCAGTGCTGGTATATGATGATAGATGGTATTATGATCAGGGCTTACCTGTGTGGCTCTGGGTAAGACCTCAACTGTGAATCTAAAAGTCTCTAATTCTGGTTTGTCAGGTGGAAAACAGCCTCAATTTTGAGAAGTTAACAGCCTGGACCAAACCACAGTTCATGAATTCTGAGGTTCATGTTTATCTTCCAAAATTTCAACTGCAAGAGCAGTATGATATGAAAACCCTGTTACAGCATTTGGGAATGGTGGATGTCTTCAATGTGAGCGAGGCTGACTTATCAGGAATGTCTACTGAGGAAAACCTGTGTCTGTCCAAGTTTGTTCAAAAGTGTGTGGTAGAGGTCAATGAAAAAGGAACAGTGGCTGCAGCAGCCTCTGCTGGAATATGTGTACCTGAGTGTTCAAGTTCTTACACCCCAACTTTCTGTGCTGACCACCCCTTCCTTTTCTTCATCAAGCACAACAACACCAACAGCATCCTGTTCTGTGGCAAGTTCTCGTCTCCTTAAAGACATATTTATTTTGTGGGGAGAGTTCTCTCTTGGAAACTCTACCACATCTATAGCTCTGTGAGGATGGGCATGTGGGTGGAAACCATGTTCCAAGATGAGGGGGATTTCTTCTGTTCATCCTGATCTAGTGATGCCCACATTCAGCTATCCCTACCCTGATATTCATGCATGCCCTATGCCAGGTCAGAGGACCACAGTGTGTTATCATTTCCTTTATTGTTTAGGAGGTAAAGAAAATCCTCAAGATAGCCTACAAAGTTCTCTAAGATAATCATGGGGAAAAATCTCAGTCAATTCACAGATAAACCATGTCTACAATATACCGTGTCTATTTCTGGTACCACAACTCTTGCCTTCACTTACCTTAATCTGATTTTATCCTAGTAAATGCTTCTGTGGGTGGTGACTGCTACTGCCATTTTAATGATATCTGCTCCTTATCCACATTTGAAATTCATTTTCCTTTCTGCCCACTACTCACTAGGTATGTGCCCAGTACTGTGTAAGTTTGGAGACAGGTGCAGATAGTATGATCCTCTATCAACTGACCTTTTCTACCTGTGTTCAATTTATTTAGTTGTTGTGAAAACTATCATGGACTACCATAAATTCTCCATGCAGAAGAAATGCTTCTGTAGACTAACTGGATTCTCTATCACTAACTGTAATAGTTACATTCTCTGAAGTCCTTAAAAGCATTTCAAAATAAATTTTGTTTTCTCACAAAATATTGTGCAATTTAAATGTTATTTAAATCGCTTAGAGTGGTTTTTCTGATAACATTTTGCATCTTAGATTCCCTTATAACTTTACCTGTGTCTTTAAATCTACACCATGTGGCCCATATTAAGCCAGATACAGGAGGCATGAGTATTTTCAGTGTCTTAGAGTGTCATAATGGAGACATGGCTCAGAAGATTGGATAAATTTCTGCTTTTCCCAAGGTCCCTAGAAAACTGTTTACCACCCACAGGGATGCTTAACACTTCCTCTCACACAAGTTTCTGAGGTACAGATATCCCCTTATGCTTAAACAGCTCCTGAATGTACATGGTCCATGTAATCTCACTCAGAATCACTCACACACAAACAAATTTAAAATAAATAGTCTAAATGAAATCACTCTAATGCTTCCTCAGAAACTTGGGATTACTTCTACTTGAGGACCCAGCTATACCACTCCTGGGCATATACCCAAAATATGCTCCAACATATAACAAGGACATATGCTCCACTATGTTCATAGCAGCCTTATTTATAATAGCCAGAATCTGGAAACAACCCAGATTTCCCTCAACAGAGGAATGAGCACAGAACATGTGATAAATTTACACAAAGAAATACTACTCAGCTGTTAAAAACAGTGACTCCATGAAATTTGAAGGCAAATGGATGAAAATACCAAATATCAACCTGAGTGAGGTAACCCAGTCACAAAAGAACACACATGGTATGTATTCAAGTGTATGTTAGACAAAATGTTTGGAATATCCACACTACAACTCAGACCTTTTAAGCTCAAGAAGGGAAACAACAATACACACATACGTAATGTGCTATACTCACCTTTAATCCCTTTTCAGCACTCTCTACAATTATTTTGCTCTTCCCTCGTCTGCCTGTTTAAGCACCAATCTCCTACCCATAACTGTGAGGATGCATCAGAACTACTTAGAAGCGGGAACAAAATAACAAAGGGAGGTAAAGCAAAGGAAAGACCTGGGAGGAAGAGAGCAAAGGGAGGGAAAAACGAGGAAGGATCAGGTGTTGGAAGGGAGGACAAGGGAGAAGTACAAAGGGTCAGGAAATTGAACAGCAGTATGTAGCAGTGGGGAATGGGGAACTGGAGGTAACCATTAGAAAGTAGGTACCAGGTACCAAGTAAGCCAGGTACCAGGGAAGCCAGAGGTTCCCAGAATCTAACTGGAATGGCATTAGCTGAACTACGCAATGAAGGGGAGAGAGTGCCTGTACAGACTATATCCAGTGGTTAGGCATGGCCCCCAGTTGACAGATGAGGCCACCCACTCATGTCAAAAATATTAACCCAAAGTTGCTCATGTCTAAAGGAAATGCAAGAACAAAGATTAGAGCAGAGACTGAAATAAAAGTCATCCAAAGACTGTCCCACTAGAGATCTATCCCATCTGCAGACATCAAGCAAAGACATTAGTGCTGATGGCAAAAAGCATTTGCTGACAGGAGCCTGGTAAAGCTGTCCCCTGAGATACTCTGCCAGAGCCTGACCAATACAGAATAGGATGCTTGGAGACAACCATTGGACTGAGAACAGGGACCCCAATGGAGGAATTAGGGGAAGAACTGAATGAACTGAAGAGGTTTACAGCCCCATACAAAGAACAAAAATACAAACCCACCAGACCCCCCCCCCGAGGTCCCAGAGTCTAGACCATCAACCAAAGAGTACACTTGGTGGGACCCTTGGCTCCAGCTGCATATGTAGCAGAGGATTGCCTTATCTGTCATCAAAAAGAGAGGAGGCACTTTGTCCTGTGGAAGATGGATGCTCTAGCATAGGGGAATGCAAAGGTGGTAAGATAGGAATGAGTGGTTGGGTGGGGAAGAACCCTCATAGAAGCAGAAGGGAGGGCAGTTAGGATAAGGGGTTTGTAGAGGAAAAACCAGGAAGGGCCATAACATTTGGAATGTAAATAAATAAAATGAAAAATTAAAATTAAAAAACAAAAATGCCAAATAGTGACATAAGATTTATTAATGGTTAGATAACACCAATTATTCTGTCTTTTTAGTATCTCATTGCACTTATTGTTCTAAGAATAACAACATATGTATATGTGTGTGTAACCCGGTTCATAACATGCTACCGTCACCTTTTATACATTTTCAGCATGCTCTACTTTTATAATTCCCTTCCTCTGCCTATGTAACCATCAATCTTCTCCCCATGTCTATAGATTTACCTATTCTATATATTATATATAGATTTTTCTCTTTTCTTGATAATGCCCATTAATACAAACAGAATGAATTGTTCAATGAAGACACACACATTTACTCAAACCTTCTTACAAGAGCTAAGAATCTCATTGTCAAACTTGATGTCACAATAAACTGCCCCTAATTTTTCTTCCAAGGCTTTATTGGTTCATGGCCATTATATTTACATTACAGATCTACTTTGAATTAAATTTTATGTTTGGTGTGATGAAGTAGGAGCCCAATGTGGTTATCTTATACATGAACATACAATTCATGTCCTAGTATTTATAATTACTTTTGTGTTGAAGAGAAAGTATTGATGACCAATGAAAAGTAAAAACAATGCTTCAACTAGTGAGGTAGGGTAGAGTTATTCATTTACATGTGTTGAACAACACAGTAAAACTGGAAAGCCATATGACAAAGCAACAGGAAATGAGAACTGACAAATTAAGGTTTCTATAATTCAGGAACCTGACAGAAGTCTCAGAGGGAGTGCACACATGTGCACACACAGAGAGACAGAGAGAAAGAGACAAAAAATGAGAGAAAGAATAAATTGTGTAAATCAGATGGTATGAGCCAACAAGTAAATAATCAGAAAACTAACCATCAAAAACTCATCAATTTAATATCAAGAACTTATTCTTACCACGATAGGGCAGTAAGAAGAGTAATAGTTGGTCCATAGGATCATACACTTGATAAAGCTAACCAAAGGCGAACTCTGGTAATGTTTACAGTTAAGTAAAATTTCCTACAGAAAATACATAATTTCATACCAGCAAAACCAAGGAAAGTGAGCATGAACACACACAAACACACACACACACACAAACAAAGATCGCACAAAAACAAACATCATCAACATAAAATAATATGAAATAGCAACCACTGGTCATATCTCACAACATAAATGATTCAATTCTCAAATAAAAAAAGCACAGACTAACAGAATGGATGGGAAAACAGGATCCAACATTCTGCTGTTCACAATAAGCACACTTCAGTAATATAGATATTTCCTCAGAGTAAAGAACTGGAAAAAAAGTTTTCCATTCAAAAGTACCCAAGAAACAAGCTGGAGTAGCCATTCTAATATCTAATAAAATAGACTTTCAACCAAAATTAATCAAAAGAGACAAGGAAGAACACTTAATACTAATTAAAGAAAAAAATATAACAAGATGATATCTCAATTCAGAACATCTATGTCCCAAACACAAGAGAACCCACATTTGTAAAAGAAATATTATTAAGCTTAATTGGAACCCCACACATACAACTCCCCAAATTCATCAAATGGCAGCATCACCTAGACAAAAACTAAACAGACAAATAATAAAACTAACTGACATTATGAATCAAATGGACCTAAGAGACATCTACAGAATAGTTTACCCAAACACAAAACAATCTAACTTATTCTCTGGTATCTCATGGCACCTTCTACAAACTGACCATATGGTTGGTCTTAACTGATACAAAAAAATAGAAATAAAACATTGAATTATATCAAACCACCATGAATTAAAGCTGGATTTCAACAACATAAGAAATACCAGAAAGCTTACATTATCATGGAAATTGAACAACATTCTACTCAATGACCTAAGTCAAAGAAGGAATTAAGAAACAAATTGAAGGCTTTCTAGAATATAATGAAAATGAAAGTACAACATATCTAAATTTGTGGGTCAAAATAAAAATACTGCTAAGAGCAATGCTCATAGAACGTAAGTACCTCCATAAAGAAATTAGAAAATTCTCATAGCAGTAAATTACAAGGACACCTAAAAACTATAGAAAAAATAAGCAAGCACTCAAAACAGTAGGAGAAGACAGAAAATAATCACAATCAAGGCTGAAATTCATCAATTAGAAACAAAGAAAACAATTGAAAGAATCAATGAAACCAAGAACTATTACTATGAAAAAAAATCAACAAGATAGACAAACTCTTAGCTACACAACCAACAGCCAGATATAGTATCCAATAAAACAAAATCAGAAATGAAAATAGAGACATAACCACAGACAAGTAGAAAATTCCAAGAATCATTTGTTCTTACTTCAAAAGTCTGCAATCCACAAAATGGGGAAAAACTTAATAAAATAGATGTTCTAGACAGTTATCAATTGCCAAAGTTAAATCAAGATCAGTTAAACTCTGTAAACAGATCTGTAGCCCCTAAGGAAATCGAAGCATTCATTAAGAGACACCACCTCAAAGAAAACAGAGCAAAATAGTTTCATTCAAATTTCTTAAAGACTTTAAAAGACAAACTAATACCAATACTCCTCAAACTAGTCCACAAAATCAAAACAAAAGGAACATTGCCAAACTTGTTCAATGAGGCTGTAGTAACCAGAAACATCAACCACTCAAACTCAACAAAGAAAAAGAATTTCAGACAAATTTCTCTTAAAAGCATGGATGCAAAAATATTCAATAAAATATTTGTAAACTGAATTCAGGAATTCATTTAAAAAAAAAATCATCCACCAGGATCAAGTAGGCTTCATCCCAGCAATGTAGGAATGCTTCAATGTATGAAAATACATCAACATAATCCACCATATAATAAAAAGACATCATCTTATCATTAGATGCTTAAAACTACTTAGACAGCTTTCAGCATCCCTTCATGTTTAAAATGTTGGAGAGATCAGTGATACAAGGCACAATAAAAAACAATATATAGCAAGCCAATCAGCAGCATTGAACTGAAAGAAGAGAAAATTAAAGCAATTCCACCACAATTAGGGACAAAACAAGGCTGCCCACTCTCACCCTATATATCCCAGATAGTACTGAAGTTCTAGCTAGAGCAGAAAGACAACTAAAGGAGAACAAAAGGATTCAAATTGGAAAGGAAGAAGTCAAAGTATCACTATTTGTGAACATTTGGTAGTATATATTAGCAACCTAAAAGATTACACAGA
>JANHMN010000221.1:0-28087 GCA_030674055.1 Rhabdomys pumilio
TCAGCCTTCCGTGGATTGGTTCTTTCTTATCCCAAATTCCCCCCCCCAAAAAAACACACACACACACACACACACACACACACACACACACACACACACGTCACTCCCGAATCTGCTAGCTAAACTAGCTGACACTACAACAAACCAGTTCCACATCATATAGTGATTTACTTTTGGTTTCTCTAGACTTTAATCTCAGTTAAATATCTTATTGCTGCTCACTTCGATTTGGACATATATTTTCTAATTTTTTGTTATGAAAAGAAAATATAATCATTAAAAGAAGAAGGTAAGAAAAATATTTAGAAGATAGGTATTCAAATACATATGTAGGTTTTCAGTGAATAGTTTGAAAATTAATATTACCAGTAAGAAAATTATTTTTAATTTGATTTTTCATGTCACTATCAATATATAAAATGTCTACATGGAGAGTCCATGATACATATTAAATATGAGATGACAAACTATATGGGTAAAATTATTAGTTCTGTTCCTATTTATTTTATATACATCATGGCAAGGATATAATAACGTAAGCACCCACTGACAGGAGATTCTATAACACCTGGACTCAAAGCTATAAGGAAGAGGAAGTAATGACAGTGCCATGATTACTCCCTTTCTGGTCAATTTCAATCAGTTCCTAATGTGACTTTAATGATGTTTTTTAGTGTTCATTTATTTTTTATTTTTTTAAAATTATACCAATAGCATTTCCCTTCAACCACTGTGATTTTTTCATTAGGATGATTATAATAGAATATGACTCTCACTGGAAATGTATGAGATACTCTGGTTATCCCAGCTCCATTGTTACTATATACTAATTGCTCCAGTCTGTCATGTGAATGAGTATTTAAGGAGATTTTAATCCCTGATCCACCACATTCATTGTAATTCTGTAAGCTAAAGATCCTTATAACATTATACTGATAAAATTGCTAGCAACTGCACACATGCACACTTCTCCTACAATGTAAGCACAGTTAACACATTTGGATATCCATTTTAATTTATAAATCACTTGCTTATAAGGTAAATGGGTATGCTAAGTGAAAAGTTTGAAGTAAACTTTCAAGTTAAAGTTAGGTGAATTGTGGAAAAGCAGAGTGAATTATTTGGCTGATCTCCTGTTCTATTTTGCAAAACATGCTTCAATTAAGCTCCCAGTATGTGTAGGCAGATATGAATAATGTCCAACGATCACACAGCTCCCTGCTCCTTTGAGAAAGATGTCAAATGCACTGAACCCATCAAGAAGGGGATTTAGGTCATTAACTGAACCATAGATTTAAAGGCATTTCAAAAAGTGGGTCAGTCTGTCAAAGGTACAAACGTGACATGACAGAACAGTTTCTAGAACTGAAGCACAATTACTAGTCACATCAGAAGTAATCAATGCAATTCATTATAAAGTCTGTTGTTTCCGGCAATGCAGGAAAGTTCAAAGTGAAAATAATACTTGTCTCTATCTACGGATGATAAAAAAGGATAGAAAGGTAAGATAGCAACATTATCAAAGACTTGTAAATATGTGACATACTGTGCTGGCATTTTAAAATTTTTCTTTTCAAGAACAGTACTTCTGTCACCATAGCAATGGATTTTACAAAGACCATGGTAATGAGATGCAAATGGCTGGGAGGGAAACAGAACCTTTTAGTATTTGAGAAGTAGGACTTGGATCTGATATATTGTCGACTATGATATGGTAACCATATTGCCAATTGAACATCCTCCATTTGATGTATAGTCTCTCAAGGAAAGGTCATTTGAGTTAGTCGATTCACAGTTGCTTTGAAGAAAGTGTGATGTTGCTGGTACTGCAAAAGCTAAGGGGTGATGGAATCACAAGCCCAGAAACACGAGCAAAAGGGTAAGTAGCAAAATGATGTAAACTGAAGCTCTCTCACAATTTATGCTAGGAAGTTAATGACATTTTCTAACTTCAGAGTCAACTTTAACCAAATAACAGCCATGGTAAAATGGTGAACGTGTTGCTATGGGAAAGGATGCTCTAGACAAGAATGCTCTAACTTGCAAAAGATGTCCTGGCTAAATGATGATAGACAAGTCAGCTTGACCCTGAATTGCATTTCTTAGGCTTGTTTGCAGTGGTTAGACATAGCAGCAAAGAGGGAATAGGAACACAATTTTAGCCTCTGTTGTTTCCAAGGAGGGGAAGTTTCCTCTAACTTGGGATTCATATAACTGCACATTTCTACACAAATGTCTGTACCATATCCACATAGAAAATTTTGGCACTGGATTTCCCTTCACTGCCCTCTGATCACTTTTAGCCCAGACTCAGTTGTAGTCAGAGTATACCTGGACATATAGTTAAGAAATCTCACGAAACAATGGGCTGGCTGAAAAGTGCATGAAGAAAGAGGAACATACATCCATTGCTGGTTGTATTGTAAACTGCTACAACCACTCTGGAAATAAATCTTTGTTAGGACAGAAAATTGTAAATAGTTCTACCTAAAGACCCAGCTATACTACTCTTGGGCATACAACCAAAAACACACTCTAAAACACCACAAGACACATGCTTCACCATGTTCATAGCAGCCTTATTTGTAATAGTCAGAAGCTGGAAACAACCCAGTTGTCCTTCAACAGGACAAATGTGGCTCATTTGCACAATTGAATATTATCCAGCTATTAAAAATGAGGACATAATGAATTTTCCATGGAAATGGATAGAAATAGAAAATATCATCCTAAGTGACATAACTCAGACTCAAAAGGATATGCATGGTATATATTCACTGAGAAGTGGATATTAGCCAAAAGGTACAGAATACCTAGGATACAACCCACAGACCATAAGAAGTGTAACAAGCAGAAAGGTCCAAGTGAAGATGTTTCAGTTCCACTTAAAAGGGGAAAGGAAAAAATCATGGGAGGCAGAGGGAAGGCGAAACCTGAGTGAGAGGGGGGGCAGGAAAACAGAAACAGGATCAGGTATAGGGGAGACAGGAGAGAAGCCCAGAGGGCCAGTAGAATGAATAGAAATAAGCAGTCTGCAGGGGGTGGGCACTATAAAGTACCAGAGATCTAGGACTGAGATGTGAGAGACTCTCAGGACTAAATTGGTGTGACCTTAGCCAAAATGTCCAAAATTGTAGAGCTGAAACTCGAAAAATCTACCTCAAATAGATAGACAGGGACTCAAGTGGAGAGATTGTGTTACTTAACCACAGTCAGAATTTCTAATCCAGAATTATTCCTATCTAAAAGAACTGCAAGGACAAAAATATAGAATAGCCTAAAGGCAGGGTCTGACACTGTTGCTGATGCTATGATGTTCTTATAGAAGGGAGCCTGGCATGGCTCTCCTCTGATAGGTCTTACCAGTAGCTGACTGAGACATACATAGATACTTATACCCAACCATTGAACCGAAGTCAGAAACTCTATGGTTGAATTAGCAGAAGGATTGAAGAAGCTGAAAGAGAGATTAACCTAATAGAAAACCAGCAGTCTCAATTAACCCAGACCCCAGGGACTAAGCCATCACCCAGGAGCACACATGGGCCGGTCAGAGGATCCTAGCACATATGTAGCAAAGGGCTGCCTTGTCTGGCCTCAGTGAGAGAAGATGTGCTTAATCCTCGGGAGACTTGAAGCCTCAAGTGGGAAGCCTGGTGGTGGGAGACACCCTCTTGGAGGGAAGGCAAAGAGGGGGGGATGGGATGAGAAACTGTGGAAGAGGGGACCAGGAAGGGGCCAACAACTGGAATGTAAATAATAAAATAATTAAAATTTTAAAAATCTTTATTTAAAAAGGGATGTGGTATTAGTTTGAATGGCTCTGGCAACATCACTTTTTGAACAGTCATTCCACAGTCTAAGCTGCTATTCTGAATGCTGAGGAGGTTTTAGCTAATGAGGGATTGACTTGGGGAGTATATGTTACTGGGAACAGACTTTTGAATATATCTGTTTTAGTCTGCATGATCTGTGTCTACATTCTTATCTTATGAACTTGCATCATCACACAATCTCATCTTCACTGATGAAGATGCTTTTCCTGAAAATTCCCTGAATCTGTGAGCAAAACACACCTAACCTCCCTTAGACAGTTTTTGTCACCTATTTAGGGCTGAGAAATGAGAAAAGCTAATACAAGGGTACACATATTTTTCCTGATACTTATTTCCACATACTTATTTCATATATCTCCTTTATATAAAGTGTTTTCTGCCCTTGTCTTGACTTCCATGACAAGATTTAACCATTTCTCCTTCCTTTGACAATTTGGGCTACTGACTCATGAAAACATCAATACTTCAATGTCAGTGTTGACACATTTAAATGAACTCTGCTTAATTGCTTATAGACTGTTTCACTCTGCACTTAAAGCTAGGTCTGGAATAGCATTTGTTATGAATTTCTGCAAAGATGCTACTGTGGTGTTTGCCCCTGACATCCTCTATTCTTTAAATCCTTAATCTAGAGAGATACATATACCAAACTATCTGTACAGGAACATCTGTCTATGGTGGGGAGAATAAAAAAGGAAGACAATAAAGAAAATTAAGAAGTAGCCTTAAAACTCCAGTATTAGCTAATCTCTGTTACTGGTTTCCAGTTTTGGCTTTCCTAGTGCATTAATCTAGTAAGACTCTCGTCATAATTGCTGTATTTTAGAATATTTTTACCCATGTTTGGGTAATTTTTAGCACTTGGGAGGCGGAGGCATGCGGATTTCTGAGTTCGAGGCCAGTCTGGAGTGAGTTCCAGGACAGCCAGACCAGGACTACACAGAGAAACCCTGTCTCGAAAAACCAAAAAAAAAAAAAAAAATAAAAATAAAATAAAATAAAGAAAAGAAAAAGAAAAAGAAAAAAAAGAAAAAAGAAAAGTGTCAAAGTGCATATACTCTAACAATGTAGATTAGAAATGCAAAAAGGCAAAAAAATTGAGAAGTCTCCAGTGATGCTAGGATGAATGTAAGATTCTACACCAGCATTAGCAAGGACCAATACAAGTAAAGCATGTATCAAGTCATAGTATAAAAGCAACGATTAGAATGCATCCCATTTTATTTTCTCTCTAATTTTTACGTCACATTATTTAAATATATACTATTACTTTCTCTATGCTAGTGATATCTTGGACTGAATATCCTTGTAATTTAATATGTATAGTTAGGAAAACCACATTTGCTTGTAAATTAGCTCCACAATTTAAATGAGAAATTTTACAAAATTTCATGTTTAAAAAAAGTACTAGGAAGTGATTGCTGACAGGAGCATGATGTGACTATTCCCTGAGAGATTCTACCAGCACCTGACCAATACAGATGCAGATACTTACAGATAACCATTGGACTGAGCCCGGGTACCCCAATGGAAGAGCAAGAGGAAGGTACTGAAGGATCTGAAGGGGATTGCAACCTCATAAGAAGAACAATCTTACTGGACCACCCAGAGCTCCCAGGGACTAAGCCACAAACTGATGATTATACATGAAATGAGCCAGTGTTCCAGATACATATGTAGCAGAGGACGACTTTATTTGTCATCAGTGGAAGGGGAGGGAGGCATGATGTCCCAGCTTAGGGGGATGCTAGAGAGATGAGGAAGGAGTGGATAAATGGGTAGAGGAGCACCCGAACAGAGGCAAAAGGGAGAGGGTGATGGGTTGGGGGCTTTGGTAGAGGAGTAACCAGGAAAGGGAATATCATTTGAAATGTAAACACATAAAATGATTAATTAAAAGAATGTACAGCATTAGCCTGGCAATGGTGGTGCATGCTTTTAATCCTAGCACTCAGAAGGCAAAGTCAGGCAGTCTCTGTATGGTCAAGATCAGCCTAATCTACAGAGTGAGTTTCATGGGAACCAGAGCTGTCTCAAAAAGAAAAGAAAACTGAGAGAAAAAAAGGAAAGGAAGGGAAGGGAAGGGGAGGGGAGGGGAGGGGAGGGGAGGGGAGGGGAGGAGAGGAGAGGAGAGGAGAGGAGAGGAAAGGAAAGGAAAGGAAAGGAAAGGAAAGGAAAGGAAAGGAAAGGAAAAAAATCAAACTTGTCATTGCTACAGATTAAATATTACCCCAAAGGCTTATCATCTTTAGGGGGTGGTACTAGGAAATAATATCTTTGGAAGATGGATATATAGAAAAGTCTTTAGACCATTATTAGAGGTATATCCTTGAACAAGATAAGCAGTTAGTGGGTTTCCAAATTTTCTCATTCCCTCTTTTACTTCCTGGCCAATAGAAGAGTATTCTATCTTTCCATGAGTCTTATCCTGATGCACTTCCTTGCCCGTGGAAATGAAGCAGTGTTGATCAAACATGAACCAAAATCCTCAGAACTCTAAGTGGATATGAATGACTTACTTCCATATCTATGTTGATATGAGTAACAAGAAGAGAACAAATAGAATTTTGTTGTGACATGGGATGTAAAAGTCTCCCAGAACTCAATGGGAATGACCATAGCTTAAATGCCTAACAGTAGGGAAATAGAACCTGAAGAGACCACCTCCACTAAATTTATACATTGTCCAGTGGAGGTATGGGAAAACCAACCTACCTTCAAAATTTTTGACCCTGAATTGTTCTTGTCTAAAAAAAATTCATGGACAAAAATGGAGCAGAGACTGACAGAAGGGCAATTCAGTAACCAGTCCAACTTGGGATCCATTCCATGAGCAGACACCAAACTTTGATAATATTACTGATGCCATCATTTGGTTGCAGACAGTAGCCTGTTATAGCTGTCTTCTGAGAGGCTCATCAGTCGCTTAATGAGACAGATGCAAATATTTATAGCCATCCATTTAACTACAGTCAGGGACTCCTATGGAAAAGATAGGGGAAGGACTGAAGGAGGTAAAGGGAATGGTAAACCCCATAGGAAGACCAAAAGTATTGGCTAATCAGGACTCTTGGGAGCTCCCAGAGACAAAACAACCAAGCAAAGAGCATACATTGGCTAGCCTGTGGTCATCAGCATGTATTTATCACAGGACTGTCTTGTCTGGACACAGTGAAGAGGATGTGCCTATCTTATAGAGATTTGATGCCCCCGGGAAGGGGGATGCAGGAATTGGGGTGAGGTGAAGGAGGTGGTTGGGTGGATAAGGGAGATGGTTGGGTGTGGGTGTACCCTCTCATAGGCAAAAGGAGACTGGGGATGGGGTGAAGAACTCTTGGAGCGAGGACAGTAAGTGTGGGCAACATTTGGAATGTAAGTAAATAAAACATTAAAAATAAATAAATAAATTACATAAGGTTAGAAAAGGCAAGCAGGTCATTTGTTGCCAGACAATTTCGTGTTTAAAAAGGGAGGGAATACAAGAAGCACTGGCAAGGCATGAGTTGTTCTTGAAGGAGAGGAACAGCAATGATAAGTGAGAAATGAATATGACAAAGATAAATAATATAAAATTATACAAATATTATACAGTTGTATAAAATGTTAATCTACAAATTAATAAAATACTACAAAATTAAAAATAAATGATTATAATTTGATATCGAATATTTCTGTTCCCATATATTCAGTTTAACTACTCTCCATCATCCAAAGTTGCTTATGACTTGATCCTTCCTTCTTTTTATAATACATGTAGATATTCATCATGCTGCAAGGCAAGTAATTGACAACAAGACAATATGCATGCAAAAATGAGCTTTATAATTCCTGTCTAAATGAAAAATTATATTTTCTCCCTCAAGGGTATTACCTATAAGATTATCAATAATAGTAAATTGAAGCCTAATCTTAGTTAAAAGTCATACAAAATGAAGAAATTGTTAGTACAAATAACTTGTTTCATGAAGGATATTCTTCAACCACTGCAGGAAACGCTGTCCTTTGAGAAATAAGTAAAGCTCCTAGAACTATTAATACTCATACTATAGGTATTTGTGAAGCTTATCAAATATTCACAGCACAAACACACACATCTTTGCGCTATCAATATTTATAGCCTGAAAACCCATTATTGTTGCAAATATGTCAGGACAATGAAAAATATCCTATGGCAATAGGGATATGTAACAGAGGGCAGTGGAACATTATAATTTATTTCTATCATTTATCGAATGAGTCACAAGTAATAAGAAATGAAACCACTAGTAAGTTATGAAGGTCATCTCTTGTCATACATGAAAATGCATAAATTGTTTACTTCGTTACCTGCTCTAAGATGTTCTATCCACAGAGGATCCTGGAAATTATGAGTCAAGTGTCTCTTCTCTATAATGAAAATGTGCAACAAATTGGCTTTTAATAGGCTTTGTCCATATGTAGAGTCTGCTATTCTTCACAGAGGACACAGATATGGTCTAGACTGTATTTGTGTGTGTTTCTTAATTTAAATTATACTAACATGTCACTAGACCCAACTACAGAAGATGTTAATTCCTGCCAGATACAAAACAGATTAAAAACCTAGCAACATTTATTAGGACAGATGGTAATTCTAACTGTTCCACTTTACATTATTCTTTTGCATTTTTAGTAAAATGTCAATATTTAAATATTTTCAGTTCATAGTTTTGCCACTTTGTGTTTTTTTTTTTCACTCTCTGTTATATAATGATTCACTATACACTATAAACCCAATATTTATTGGGTATTATAAAAATTTCTCATGGCTTGTTACATTTAATGCTTCACCTATGTAAATAATTAGGCAATTAAAAAGTATATTTTATATGTGGTTTGGCAAAGCTTGGTGAAGCTAAGAACACTTTCATAAAATCTGAGGCTGAAATGTGAATTTCAGCATCTTTTAGTATGGAGTTTAAAGAACACCATCACTTACTAGGCAGGGTTTCTCCACTGGTATAAATTACAAGTTATTTAGATATATTATCAACATGCAGACACTTGCTCAGAAATTTGGATAGTTCCTGATATTCTTGCATCTTCAACTCTCTGAGACGAGATTCACTCACTCATTTGCTATACTCTGATGGCTTATTCTCTGACTCCTTCTCTTTTACCTTCTAATCTTCTCTACCATATTTTTTTCTCCTACATGATTGAACAATTTAAATGGAAATTTTTCTGTGTTGAATGATATCAAATAATAAATTATTACTTCTCTATTTGATTGTCCAGTTTTGATTGTAATTGTTGTATGTTAATGTACGAGTAAAGAAAGCTCTAAAATCAGGCCTTCCAAACTGTCATCTGCAACCTGTGAATGTACTAGCCTATACAAGAATAAAGAATACAAGTTGCAGATGGAACTAATAACAATAATCATCTTTGACTTGCAAGGTCTCAGTGGTCCATAGTATTCATGGGAGTCTTTATCAGTAATAAGGGAGGAAATAGAGACAGATAGGTAGAGTGAGAATGAATGTGGTCTCCATTTGCTGGCTATAGATAGTAGAATCCATGTGTAGTATAGAAGCAGGATATAAGCAAGGGATGCTTCATCCAGGTAGCCATAAATAGAATGCATCAAATTGCGTTTTGAAGTAGTCCTTGTTTCCAAAATAACAGAAAAAAATATGCATATAGTATTTTGCTAAACTGTTTTTGTTCAGTTGTTCTAAGATTGATAGAAAATGAATGTGCTAAGATTTTCACAATCTAATGATGACCTTAAAGATACTAACATAGCAAATTGAGTAATTCCCCATTACGGTGAAGATTACAATGATCTGTAACTAGTTGTGGTTGTTTAATGACATGACTAGCATTAAAACTGTTAGTGAAACAGTTTTGAAAAAGACAATAGCATGCTGTGCTTCAAGTACCCACTTTTCAAAAAATAAAATGTCTATTGTATGGCTTCTAAAAGTTCTACATGATGTTGATAATTGTGAACTTAAGTAATTGGAACCTCATTATTTCATTTTAATGAAACTATTTTACTCATGTAAAAATGTGTCAGTTGAAACCTTAAAGATAAAATTTGTTTGCCTTTTTCACTATTTTTTTAATATTAGAATTTTAAAATGCCAACTTTCTTAATCAGTTTGTGAAAACATGTCCTTCCTTAAACCTTCCTATATAGCCCTTCCTACTGTCCTTCAGATTAATGGCACTTCTTCACTATTGTTATTATAGGCATATATGCATAGCCATACATACTATTAAACAATGTCTGTCCAAATAATGTTCCTTTAATGCCTAATTTCAGGGCTGACAGTTTGACACTGGTTAACAAATTGTGAGCTTATCCCTGAAGGCAAATACTGTTTCCATTCCCAGCTTCCCTCAGTTGCCTTAACTCTAGACTTTTAATTTTATATATATTTCATATATAAGGGAAATCTTGTTCTTCATTGTTTTAAGCAAGAACTAGGAATGGTTTATCCTCCTAAGAAAACACTGGGTCTTCAGAGTCTCCTTCCATCCTTTTCTTCCTTCCTTTCACTTCCTTCCTTCCTTCTTTTTTCTTTCTTCCTTCTTTCTTTTTACTTTCTTTTCTTTCTTCATTTTCTTTCTCTCTCTCTTTCTTTCTTTTCTTTCTTTCTTTCTTTCTTTCTTTCTTTCTTTCTTTCTTTCTTCCTTTCTTTCTTTCTCTTTATCTCTAAGTAGAAAATTAAATGAACAAATTCTCATGGTGTTCTATGATATTCCACTTCTTTTTTCTCACCGCCCCTTCCTTCCTTTTAGCTCAGATATATGTTGGACAAGGAATTCTAGAACAGAAGTTTCATCAGACTTCATAATATTTTTCATTAGAACATATTGCATATTAGAAAACTTTAATAATATCTAATTAATATTATCTTATGAATCATATATTTCAATTCCCAAGAAGACAAAACAGTGAAAAGACTTTATTCAGCCCAGACTCAGTAGAATGGATCCTATGCTTTTAGGATATTGCAACATAACTGTTCTTTTCTATCTTCAGACAAAATATCTCTTACTTTTACTACTGAATCTGTTTTCTAAATCTATTTTCCATATACACCATAATATTTCTGCCACCTCTACAAAGAAGCTACATGAAATTCCAGAAGATTTCCCACCACCTCTAGAAATCTATCTAATCTACTTTTATTTCTTCCTTTGAACCAGACAATTCTGGTGTGGTATCTACAGTTGGTATTCACAAATAACATAGCCTAGGTGTTACATGACTTATTAAAAGTTCTGGATGCCAGAAACCTTGTGAACTGGAGGTGTCTTTGTAGGTTTCATCATTTTGAAACTCGGTATGCCTTTCTGTTTTTCCTTGTTATGGGTGTGCAATACAGAACAGAAATTTCTGTTAATCTCTTTAAAGAGCTGTCAACCTGTGGAGTCTACATCCCAATGTGAAACAATACCAATCAGTTAACAGAAAGACCCATTTTTAGACTTTTTCACTTTGGAAAGAAATACACACAATAGAGATTTAAGGTTGGACAATATAGAAATATGCCACAAAATGATCAGAAGCAGTGATAGGAAGGAAAACTAAAGTTTGGAGAGTGCTGTGGGGAAATAAAAAAAGAAAAAGGAAAGAAGAAAGAAACATATTACTATTTTAGCAAAGTACTTTAGGTTCATAAAAACTTTGGATCAAATTTAATCTGCATCCACATTTATATTAATATGTACATTATACTTATATGTGTGTATATATGACACAAACCCCTTAATTTTTAAGTTTAAGCACATAAACCATGCAAATACATTCTCTTTAAAGAATTCAGAAAGTCCACTTGAACTTTTATTCTTATATACACCCACATATATGTATGACAAAATTTTTAGTATTAGGCAGTCAGTCATTTCATGTAAAACACCATAAAACTATAGTAAGTCAACAAAATATGACTATATATATATATATATATATATAATTTTATTTTTCAGTTTTATAAATTATGAGTATATGTATTATATATACTCATAATTTATACAACAAAGAAAACAAGGTTATCAAGGAAGTTATGTTTTCTATAAAATACAAAAACACATTTCTCTCACCAAAATCTCAGGGGCATTGATGTATATTATTTTGTTGAGATTTGAAAGTCCCGTTCCAGCTGTGATTAACACTCTTGTATGTAATAAGCAATGCCTTAAAATGAAAACCTATTTTCTTTTTTCCCTCTTCTTTTTCACAACATTACTTTCTCTTAACTACCACTTAAAATTCAAGTAGGATTTTTTTTTTTATGACTAAGGTCACATTATAAAATAGCGCGTAAGATGAAAGTAATAGAGTGTAGCCAAGGAGGGGTGGTGAATGAACACATCAGAGGCTGGCTTTGCCTGAGCTATACTGCAGAGGTGTACCTTTGTGTTGGAGCTTTATGGTAGGCTGACAAGAGCAATCAGCTGCCCCATAGATCACTGACAAGAGCTCAGAAGACAGATGACATGCAGAAGAGCAAACCCCACAAAAATTAAACAAAGGACTGGAAGAACAATTAGCATCATTGGAAGTAAAAGTGCTAAGGAGAAACACTGTTAATTTAGGACCGACACAAAACACAATCTGCATGACCTCTTCGTCTAAATGACATTAGGAAGCTGAGAACTCAAAACTCCACAATTCCAGCTGGAAGTATAGCAATTTGTTTTCATACAACTTCAGAGTAGCCCACAAAATAAAATGTCACTACTTTAATTGTCAGTCGAGGGATATGCTTTCACACAATTTCATCACATAAAGTCAGTTTCTACGAGCTGCAGGCAGGTGTGTGTATGTGTGCACATTTCAAGGACACTCATAACTAAACCTCACAAAACTCTCTTAAAAGAATATGCTATGTTAGTAAGCTGCTGAGCAAAATCTTCCTAGTACACCAAGTTAAAATGAGTTATAGGGGCTGGAAAGCTAGTGTAACTGTGCTCTGAGAGGCTCCACCGAGCACCCAAGGGATGCAGAAGACTCTCACTCAGTTATTAGATGGAGATTGGACTGTCTTACAGAGAGTTGAAAGAAGAATTGAGAACTCTAAAGTGGACAGGGGCTCCACAGAAAGATCAACAGTGTCAAGTACCCTGGACCTTTGGCCCAGAGACTGAATCACCAAGCAAAGAGCGAGCATGGACTTGGGGACCTCTGCACATGTAACAGACAAACATCTTGGTCTTCTTGTGGATCCCTCAGCAACTGGAATATGACCTGTCCCTGAGCTTGTTGCCTGCTTGCCTACCTGTGAATCAGCACCTCAGTGGAAGAGGATGGGCCTAGCCTGATGAAACTTGATGTGCTAGGAGGTGAGAAATGGGGTACAGGCAGAGGTGGGAGAATGGGGAAGGGGTGGGGGATGTTGTGTTGATGGGGCAGATGACACCCAAAAGGGGCTCTTTCTCTTCTCAAAAAAGAAATAGAAAGTGGACGGGCAGGGGGAGGACTTATATGAGGAGTTACCCAGAGAAGGACTGATATTGGGTTTAAAAATGAATAAATAAATTTTTCAAAACCAAATAAATGAATTATGTTCTTTATATTCAGTGACACGCTCCAGTAGCCTAAGAATGAAAAGAAGATACCTGAAGACAGGTTTTGTGATGCTTTTAAAATCAAAGACTTCGCAATTTCCTGGCATGGAGCAACAAATTTTGGGAAGAACATACTTCCCAATTGTACAGAACTCCTCTGCCTACAGAAATGGGAAGAACAGGAAAGTAGGCAGTCGGATTACATATTGCTTAAGTAGAAAACAATCGATATTATATTTGAAGTGCTAACTCTTCCCAAATTAGATGTTTGTGTCATTATCTCAGTTTTTTTTTAAATAGTGATCTTGAGCAATCTGATAAATACAAGAAAGATGAAAGAAAATAGTGTTTGAGACATATTTTCTATCAAGATCCCAGATGTTTTAACAAAATGCAACTTCACACTGAGTATAATAAAAGAGCTATGGAGATCGTCATGTTCTGGATCAAATGTACATGAATGGAATAGATTAAACTCAATATTACAAAATGTAATTACATTTTCAGATGTTTTAATGATATTCCATTATGAAGATTCCTTCTTTTTTCTAATCTGATACTATCCTTGATGTTTCTGCAATAGTGTGGATTTATACCTAGCAGTAGATGGACAGTTGGGTCAACTGCACTCTTGCTATAACATGCCACAACAGATCTACCAAAACGGAGCCTGTTGGTCAAATTTTAAAACCTGAAAATGTTTATAAACTAAAAAACAAACTTTATATTTCATGGATTATCTTGGTTGTTTTAGTGGAAGAAAACTGCTTAACACATAAGCACACGAAAACTTTGCGTGTTGTATGACATATAAGAGAATAGCACTTTGGTGTGAAGGGTCATCAGCAAGGTCATTGCTGGTTTCTCCCCTTAAACAACTGCTTTGCAACTTGATAAAGATGCAGAGTCTACAGAGCTGAAGTTTAAATTGTCAGGGACCAAACTAAATATGGCACACATACATGGTATGAACCGTAGCTACTTGATTCGATTTGATGCTAAACACAGCTTTTGCTCTAACCATGATTCTACCTGATAGATGAGAGGAAGGTAACCTTTCTGAGCACAGAGAAACTTCTCATGCTACTTGAAATTATCTTTGTGTTGGTTGACTGGCCTTCACAGAAGCCATACAACATGTGGTCAAATTTAAAATCCATGTATTATGTGATATCTTAACTAGAACCGATTCTATAAATATAGTCAAAGTTACATATAAAGTATACATTTAGCATCTATAGTGCTGTCATTTAAAATAATCGACAGTTCACCTTATGATTGATTACCTGTCTCACTCATTCAGGCTGCAGGTGTGTGAACATTACTACTTTCTTTTCTTTTTCCTTTATTTGATTTTTGTTTGTTTGCTTTTCTGTTTATTTACACCCATAAATCATCTGTAGACCAGTTTTAATGAGTTAGTTTTTATTAGACATCTAAATGATTCTGTCTTTTACTCTGTCAGAATTAAATATAATATGAATCAAGAATGGTCTATAGTAATTATTTCTAATTTTTCATTTATTTTATGAATAGACCTTTCATTTGCTCTAATTTGAATTTTTTTAAGATTTTTTTTAAGTTCTTCCCTTCCAAAAATTTAAACTGTCTGTTTTGTCCTTCATTTAAAAAAATCTATCTTTAAAGTCTACACTCAATTATATTTTATTCATTTCTTTGAATATGAGCTCTCCTTTAAACACATTATATGTTGTTGTGTTATTTTTGTTTGTTTTTTTATTGTAAATTACTCTCTGGGTTTAGAATGTCATAAGGCCAGTTCTCTTTTTGCTTCTATTGCTTTACAATCTTATTTTAACATGTTATTTACTTTGTACTAGTTTATATTTGAATAAGATAATTAACTAACTATATATTTACTTAATTTATGAAAAAAACACAGTTTCTGTTTTCTTTTGATTTTATTTCTTCAGTTATCTTGATTGAATTTTGTAAGTTTTCTTTGCTTTGTTTGTTTGTACTGTCCCTTTTCTCCTCTTCCTCTGGTTTCTACTCTCTATTCTTCAGTGAATTTGCATGTTTAACTTTTATTTCTAATGTTATCATTATAGTCAACAAATCACATCATGGAATCAGATATAATTTTCACCAAAAACTGAGTAAACCTTTTTCAACTTTGCTTCTATCTTTTCTGATACCAAATTGCACCAATCATTCTGTCTTAGTTTGGATTATTCTTGCCTTCAGCTCAAAAACTGTAGAATTGTGTTGCATTGAAAAAGTTCAATTTTCTAGCTTTAAAAAAAAATTGATTTCTTCCTGTTATGTTTTTAAAGGTCCAGGCCAGGACCCATTTCAGGAAGTGGGATGTAGTGCACAGCAGTGAGCTCCAGCTCATTTCTGTTTCTGTGCAGGCCAGGAAAATATGATAAACTATGAAATGAGGCAGAGCCTGAAATATCACAAGGCACGGAATCACATAAAGACTGAAGAATAATAGCTTTGATTATGACAGACTGACAGTGCAAAGGTCTTTGTAGCTATTCCTGTGGAGACACATCTGCTTTGTGGATGGTCCAATTATATAGGATTGTCAACTCCTCCCTCAGTTATAATTACTAAAAAAATAAATTAAATGTCAATACCATTCACGAATGGCAAACCCAATAGTACTCACAATGATGACTCCTAGGGGAGAGAACAGGAAGTGTCTGATAAATTCTGCTTGCAGATTTAAACTATTTCAGCAAAGCATTCTTGGTGTTCAGAGCCTGTGTCCAACACAAATTTGCCACATGGTCTGATTTGGCATAAGCGAGTATGAAGAGAAACCACAAAACTCAGAACATGGCCTATTGATGTTTGAGGTGGCATTTTCATTCTCAGTGAATCAGCTTCAGTGAAGACTGATCAGATTGAGTTTTACATCTCAAAATAAGGCTCAGCAACATGATGGAATATTGACTTATAACATTCTTCCTTAAGTGACAATTGGAATACATGAGTATCTTAGGTTAAAAACAAGTCAAATTGGTCAGTACCTCTAAATGGTTTTATGATAATTGAGTTAATATACTTTCATTGTTCCTGCTTTAAAATCACATGCCATGGTCTCCCAAATTTAGGAAAATTATGAGGAATAAAATGTAACTCAACTAATTCTAGCAGAAGCTTAGGTGAAGTGCCAAAAGAGAAATAAAATTTGATTTTTCTGTAGATTATTAGTGTTGCTACTTGGATCACTGTTATTATGACTCTGTAGCAAGTCTATTTTTGAATTGTTATTGGATGCAGAAATGCCTAAATAATCACTTTACAAAGAGAACCACTTGAAGATACAACAAGCCATAATTCTCATATGACAAAAATCCAAACACTAATAAAATAAATAGATACAATTTTAGAAGCATATGTTTACTAAATTAAAAATATTAAGTGAAAACTTAAACAGATTATTAAAATAATTGTGAAACAATGGAGTATTCAAAGTTTTCTTAACTAACATTTGCTAAGGCTACATGTATTTCTCCCAATTCTTCCTTAATTGTTCTGTAAAACAGAAAGAAAGATTTCCAAACCCTTTTATTCAAAATCAGTAATACACTAATAACAAAAATAAGCAAAGACCCAAACAAATAGAAAAATAATAGACATATAACTTTTATCAACAAAAATACAATTTTTGATAAATCATTTGTAAACAGAATTCTAGAAAAATACTATAAAATTAACATGCTTGATCTAGATATCTTCATAAATAAACCCTTTAAAAGACATTGGAGAAAAGACAGCATCTTCCACAAATGGTGCTATATAAACTAGATAATATGAAGTATAATTATGAATTTGGATTTTTTTGTTTATACCCCACACAAATTCAACTCCTACTACTCCAAGTACATCAACATAAGACATGATAAATTAGAAAGTCCACTCTGATTTATAGGCATAAGGAAAGACTTTCTAAACAAGGAGCTGCTAAACTAGACATTAAGACCAGAAATTTACAAATGGGAGCTCACTAGACTAGGAAGCTACCACACAACACCTGACACCATCGTTCAAACAAGGATGCAAAATACAGAATGAAAAAATTCTTTACCAGGCTCATATATGAGAGAGAGTCAATATCTAGAATATATAAACTGATAAATGAATAATGCAAATGTCCTTTATATATAAATATATAAAAGTACAAAGAATGAAATTCACAGGTATATAAATGGAACTGGAAATATTAATTTAGAGTCCTCCTGACATCACTGATCAGTTGCACACATGAAATATGACTCCATTCACATGACCTACACAAGACAAACCAGATAAATTTCAGACTGAATGGAACAAAGACTCATGAAATCCTACACACACATGAGGAACTATTGGAAACTGATGGCATCTGGGGAAGTGGAAACAAATTTCCTTTAAGATTGTGATCTCTGGAGACGGTATACAGGCTTCAGCATGTGATCTTATGAACATAGATTTACTGAGTGCACTAAGTAGACACAAGATTTTAGAAACAGGATCATAAAATTGGGAGAAATAAGTTAAATGAAGACAGAAGAGGAATCAGAGGAGATGGAATGTGACATGGAGTTGAAGAAAATGCACATGTATGTATAAAATTTTAAAATGATTAAACAAAAGTAAAAGTCCTAGAGTAAAGAATATAATTTGTGATCTGAGAAATCTAACAATGATTTACATAGGAGGTGAACATGGAAAAGACTCAGTGAGCTCAAAGTAAGAAAATATCCAGCATAGGAATAAAAAAGAAAAAGAATAAAACAAAAACAAAGCCTACAGTACTTCTGGGATGTAGCAATCAATCAGCATCTGTATTCAAGGAGGAAGTGAGATAAAGGAACGGACAAAGCTTATTGAAATAAATAATGATATGAAAAAGCAATCCAGAAGGAATGGCCATTTAAAAAGACAGACACTCAGAGGGAGATGCTGAGAGGAGTAGTCTTTCAAACTTTCTAAAAGAAAAGTAATTCCTTATCAGAATGGAAATTGGCCCTTCCTAAAAAAATCAGCAGATTTCTATTTTTAACCCCACATTCAAACGATCATATTTGATATTGAAGTTGATTACATTAAAGAATTCAAAGATAGCTCAATATATTCTAACCAATGCATGTAATCCATCACAGAAACAGAATCAAAAACAGAAAGTCACATAAACATCTTAATAGATGTAGAAAATATTTTGACAGTATTAACTATCCACTCATCATAAGAAAATATAAAGAGATAAAACAAATAATTATAAAATTTTATACAAGTGACAAACTTGTACCCAACATTACAGTAAATTAGGGATAAAAACAGTTTTTTCCTTTAAAATCAAGAATAATACAGGACTGTCAAAGTTTTTGTTATAATTTTAGCCAGATCAATAAGACAAACAAAGAAAAAATGGAGTGCAAGTAGAAAAGAGAAACATAACAGTATTCCCATTTGCAGATGGTATGAACCTATATTGAAACGTATTCTAAGGACTTCACTAGAAACACTGTAAATCTAATTAAGTAGATTTCTCAATAGGTGTCATACAGCACAAAAAAGAACAGGCCAGTGAGTCTGCAATTGTAAAAGAAGGATAAAACACTTCAACTAGGAAGAAAATATCTGATAAAATTGTGCTTTGTGTATGGAGGAGAGAAGAAAGAGTTTCATGCAAACAAAAGGCAATATAATAATTTACCATTAGATTTGCCTTATGAGATATATTAGAAAGCAATTTGTCCCATTGAAAAGAAGAAAATGAAAGCTGATAATATAAAATGCACATGACTATAAATGTCACTGGTATCATTAAATATAGAGTCCAATTCAGAATACCAATATTGTAATGATGATGCATAACACTTAACTAATTTAAAAGTTAAAAGCAATTGTAAAACAAATATGAAAACAACTTGGTAATTGGTGGATAATATAAAATGATGTAAATTGTGATATCAATATTATAAAATGTGATGAGAGAAACAATAAGTATAAAGAGTTTGCATGCAATCAAATCAAATCATTATCTCGCTGTAAGTATAATTGTAAGATAAATTATGTGAACTGACAGTCATTACATAAAAATTAGCTAAAATACTAATGACACATAAAATATTGTCAAAATATACCACTACAAAAATTATAATAAAACAATAAGTAAAAATGTCAGTTTTCAGTGAGAGAAATTAGACACGGAAACCAAAAAAAAAAAAAAATAAAATAAAATAAAATAAAATAAAGGAAAGAAAAACAGGTTAAAAATCTATAAAAAATCAATTTTAATATTGCTGACATAATTACTTTATTATAAATATAATAGTTTGACTGAATGAATTAGTAATTGTAAAATTCATATATGCTGAGCACTCTTATCCATTATTCTTCCATGCTTACCACACAACTACTATATTCTTAGAAAATATGAATAAATGCACTTATTGCCACCAGTTATCCTCTGTGTATGTGATGTATGCATGTGTGCATGCATACATGTGTATGTTATAGCACAAATTTCTTGAGTGTGTATTTTCTTTCCACTGTGTGCTCAATGATCCAACTCAGTTCATCAAACTTCCAAAGCAAGCCTTCAAGGCACTGAATCATCTCACTGGCAATTGAACATGTATTATAATTGTTCTTTCTTTTCTTTTCTTTTCTTTTCTTTTCTTTTCTTTTCTTTTTTCTCCCTTTTTTCTTTTCTTTTTTTTCTTTCTTTTTTTTTTGTCTACTGGTATACTATAGTTTCCCTCCTATGAGTGTTTATATTGTACTATATATTATAATCATTTTAGAGATGCTAAAGCTGAAAACATGTGGCTTATATGAAATACAGCCCCATTTTGTGCATGGAAATTGAACATCTATGGATGTTGATGTACTTTGGTGTACCTGGAACTTATTCCCTAATGATATTGAGGAAGAAGAGTATGATAAGTCAAGGTAATGATATCATATTAAAATAAAACAAATAAATATTTATAATAATTATGAAGGAAATAAGAAGACACTCTAGGAAGGGATGGCCATGATTGTATCCTAGATGGAAATGATGGTTTTATGTTTATCTAATCGCTGAAGATCTATAGAGATACAGTCAAAATATGAATAAATAAATAATTCAAACAGCTTATAATTTTTATATTATGTTGGATAGAGCTGAGTAAAAAGTAATAAAATATATTTATATAGTTTTATGTAAGATTATATATATATATAATATATATATATAATATATATATATATAACTATATATATATATAATATAAAATTATATTATATATATATAGTTATATTTATATATATATATATTTATTATATATATATATATATATAAAATTGTTTTCAAGGAAATTATGACCTGAAATTAATGCTGAGTCAAAGATGATTCTTTATTGTTGATACAGATGATGCATTATCTGTCTAAGTATACAGTCAGCAATCCACAAGACCAGTTTAACTCTAAAATATGAGAAGTACTTAGGTTTGCCTTCCTTGGATACTAAACTTGGTAGAGTAGCAAAATTTCCTTTCTGTTTGCTTTGTACAGTTCAGTGCTACAAGTGCACAGTGCACTTTTAGTGAACGAACCAAGGCATGGGCAGTGACACACTTAGTAATGTGTGAGGAATTCACAATAATTAATCCATGAATGCTTGTCTCACTGTCCTGTTCTCATTTTTTGAAACAATGTGCAATGTGTTTATAAATTCTCTCTCTCTCTCTTCTCTCTCTCTCTCTCTCTGTTTCCTCTCTTTCTCTGTTTCCTCTCTCTCTGTTTCCTCTCTCTCTCTCTCTCTGTTTCCTCTCTCTTTCTCTCTCTCTCTTTCTCCATGTTTGTAGGTTGGGGGGGGTGTTGGAGACACTCCATATTAAGCTCAAGATGCCTGGGACCAATGATGACAAGGAAGAAAAGTCTACTTGGGGGTACTTTGTTTCAGACCAAGAGGCTATTGCCTCTTGCGGGCCCCAGTAAGAGAGCCGACAGACCCCAAGGCCTGCTTCTTTGGTGTAAGCACCTCTCGATGTCATTTCTGCAATTTCTCTTAGTACTTATCATTCTCCTTATCTATTTACTATTTTTTCCTTGATTTCCTACTTACTTGATTAAACCAGTATTTGGTGACATGGCCTAGTGGGAGCCCACTTGATATCCAGAAACTAGATGCTTCCAATAATATTAAAGTGAAGGCTGTTAATGAATTAAAGAGAAATGTATGTTCCAGTCACTCACTCAAGGTGGAAATGAAAGTAACCTAGAGCCTAGAACCTAGAGATGAGTAAATCTGCATACGTTCCCCAAGTGTTAGTCTCAGATCTGTATAATAAAAATAGGATATTTAAAAGTTGAGAATGCAATAACAAACAGTTATTTCCCAGAAAGTCAGCAATGGTTTCCTTGAATTCAGGGACTATAGTGGCTGAACCTAGGGAGAATTCCCTAGGAATTCTCCATACAGGTTAAGTAAGAATGTTTTTGTAGACAGATGGAGTCCAAAAGTTGCAAAGACTGCAGGGTCAGCAGTATGACTTCACGTTTGCCCTTTTATGAAACCATACTGTCTCACACATGTCTGAAAAAGACTGACTTTTGTCACCGCAATACTGCTGCCCCCAACCTCAACAGAGATTGGTGGTTGGGAGATATAAAAAAATAGTGCTTGCTGTAAAACTTTTATGTTTGTGATTGTATGGTTTCCTTTTTTTCTGTCTAAATCTGTACTTTGTATTACAAGAAAATGTTAGCACAGAAAAACAGAGTATTTACTTCCCTCCCCATTAACTTTGTATCCCAACTTCCTTGTATGATTTCAATAGAAGACTGGGGCTGAGTCAAGTCTATATGAAAATTTCTGCTTCCTGAGTTCAGGAACTCTCCATATCAGAATAACTGTCAGTATTGTATCTCAATTGATGTGTCTTCTTATTTGCCTACCAGGTATCCCTAGTCCTGACAACCCCCAACTCTTGTTGAGGTTGGACCCCAGCATGGGAGAATTGTTTGTTGTATGCATGCATGGTATGTGTATGTATTTAAATATGCATCCAGGGAACAGAAAAAGATGAACAACTTCCTCTGTGTATTTAGACTTTTGCCTTGAGGAATTATTTTATACCCTTTAAAATGAATTATTCTATTTTATTTTCTTCCTTAGAAACTCTTATTTATTTATTTACATTCCAAATGTTGCTCCCCTTCCTGGTTCCTTCTTTACAGAGTCCCTCTCCCCTCCCCTTCTCCTGAGACAGTGCCTCCTTCCCCTGCCTACGACTCCACTCATGTCTTTTGACAGATTAAGTACATCTTTTACAGAGGCCAGACAAGGAAGTCATGAAAACTGAGCTGCACTTCTTCTACATGGGTTCCAGGGACCTCATTCTAGCCAATAAATGCTCTTTTGTTGGTGGCCAATACTCAGAGAACTTCTAGGGGTTCAGGTTAGTTCACTCTGTTGGTCTTCCTGTGGTATTTCTTTCCCTTTCAGAGTCTTCAATCCTACCCCCAACTCTTCCATCAGTGATCCCTTTAGCAAGACCTGAGTATCCTAATATACCAGAAGAGCAAGACTGTGTGCTTAAATTCCATCTGACAAAAAATGATAGAGGACTTTAAAGTTTAGAGGATTTTTATCCATCAACATGTCTACTCTGGCAAGGGACACACAATGGATTACATTATGATCTTGCTGAAAAACTGAAAAGCACTTAGTACATATTTTTACTCCCTAACATGGAAGCTAAGTTTAGTTTTTAGAATAAAGCACCTATGCCTTAATTGACATCTAATTGAGGGACAGACAAAGTGATGAATAAGAGAAAGATTTGACAGAATGAGTCATAGATAAGACATGCGCAACTCACAGGAGAAAGCTCAGGAAAGAGGCTAGACACAGGTGAAAACAGAACTTACCAGAGAGTGAAATGGAGCCAGAAGATAGTATGAGGCCAAGCAGAAGTAGAGAGAAGCAAAATTGAGTCAGTCAGATTGAAAGAGTAGATTACATGGAAGCTAGAAGCTTCTAAGCCTATAGAACAGAGAGAGGCTCTAGAATAAGCCTTGCCTATGTTTGCGCAAAAGTTTGGGTACAGTTCTCCATCATCTCATCCCTTTTTCTGAGGAAGTAAAGGCAACATTTACAATACAGTTTCAGTGAACTGGAAGCTTATCATTGCAGCTGGGCATGATGGCCACTGAGCTTTTGGGATCCTTGTGATTCTATGCCCAAAACATTGCATTGTAATCACATGTAACTAAATATATCTTATTACAAGGATTAGGAAGATTTGAATTGAAATTATCATTATCTATTTATAGATCTATATTTGTCATGGCATGTATCAGAATAAGGACTTAGATGACAGTTACAAAAGAAAAGCCTATTTGTTCTGTTATGGTTGATATTACTTTAGTTTTTATTTCTTTATTCCAATACTTTATTCTCAAAATAATATACTCACGAAAAGATCTGGCAAAAAATTTCACCTCATATTAAAGGTTAAAAGAAAAAAAAGAAGGGGATCTGTTTTCACATCAGAGTAAAGAGGAGGAAAATATATTTGAAACAAGGATACAAATTTTGTTTATCGTCTGTTCTGAAGCTAATGCCAAAATTGAATATAAATAAAACTAAAGAAAATATTGGCAATTCCCACAAAATTTTTTGCAGCTTGTTTGTTAACAAGGTTTGAAACATCCAGAATGTCATAATAATTGCATCATATTTTTAAAAAATAAAATGTCTTTTTGCCTAAGACCAGTGACCTCCACTAACCCAGACCTTTGAGATCTCTCAGACACTGAGCCATCAACCAGTCAGCATACACAAGTTGGTCCAAGGCCCCTGACACATATACAGCAGAAGACTGCCTGGTCTTACCTCAGTGGGAGATGTGTATAACCACTGAGAGAAGTGATGACCCAAACTAGGGGAGTTCTAGGGGTTTGTAGAGGGTATACAGACATCCTCTTGGAGACAGGGTGAGAAGGAATGGTGTGAGGAGGGGGTACTGAGATGGGGCAATGGCTAGAATGTAAAAAATAAAAATAATTTTAAAAAGGGAAAAAAAAGTAAAAAAATGTCTTAATACTATTGATTTTGATTTGAACATTTCTCAATAAAAACATTATTGCTGAAATACTTAAACATGAACAATTCAATTAATTTGGTAAAATATATTTTTTTTTTGCCAGTTTAGAGAGTATAACAATTTTGTAAATCTAATGCTATTTGCCATTAGATTCTAGGTTTTAAGTTCAACGGTTTACAGGTATACATTTTTTTCTTTACTAGTTCAGAACTTGTTTTTTTTTTTTTTTTTTTCACATTGTAGATTTAAAAATGGTTCAGAAAAGATGGAATGACTCCAAAATCACTAACATGTTTGATTGACAAGAGGCTATTAACCAAAATTAAAATGTAGAAGTACAAAGGTTAAGTTCTTCTACTGGATAATTCAGGGTGGTATTTCTGAGTTTTAAATGCCTGGTGGTGGTGGTTAGAGAAGTGACTCAACAATCAAAAGAAAGTTTTATGCTTGCAGAAAAACTGAGAACCATTGAAGGAGTCAGTCTGATGTCCCATAACTATATGTAACTCCTGACAGAGACCTGACATATTCTTCTCACCTACAAGGATACCAGTCATGACAGATTTAGAGAAGTAGAGCCCATTGATCAAGAACTAAAATGCACTGATGTTTAAATACCTAGTCATCCCCCCACCTTCACAGCCAAACATAGCACCAGAAGAAAATCTAAATAAATTTTAATTGCATAGCATTTAATTACCACGAATAGAACCCTATGATGTTGAAAACATGGATCAGGCTTTTATCGGAATTACAATTTAAGATGTACAGTAGCCATGTATATGTTTGGTGATACAAGATGGATCAAGCTACACCAACTGATCAAGACAATGGATCTGAGTAGACACTGGACTCTTATTTGAATGACCCAAGACAAGAAATAAATGAATGATGATGATAATGAAAGAGAATGTATTTACATTTTTATGTAGATTTTTCAGCTATGATATGAGAAATGTTTGGTAGCTTTAGTAGAAAGCAAATCAAATAAAATTAATTTTTCATGTAGGCTTTATGGAAAAGAAATTCCTTTTAAGTTCCCTTATAAACTTTAGATAAAATACTTTCTATGTTTTGTTATATTAAAAAAAAAAAAACAGAAAGATCGAGAAGAGAAGGAGACCACTTGGATAGTAAGGGGTTTGTTCTCCATCTTCCCAGGATCCCTTAAGGAATCAGTGAATGTCTTAAAACTCTTTTAATTCTAGTATAGAACTACACTTTTAAATGTGTTCAGGATAACAGACAAATACTGGAGATGGAGAGGGAGTCTTGTTTTTAAAACCTAATATTTTCCTAAATCCCATGTGGAACATTGTTAACTAAGTCACAATTATATATATATATATATATATATATATATTTATAACATTTTATATATATATTCTAAAAAAGAATTAAGTTAAAATACATTGGAAACTTAAAAAAAAAAAGAAGAAACATGACATTGATCATTCTCCTTGTTACATTCTGGATAATGATTAATACAAAACTCACAGATAGATAAGGTCAGTGTCCTGCTTGTGCTGAATATCAGGTCAGAAATACTGACATGGAAATCAGGCAGTTCATTGTATTTTTTAAAAAAGCTTGTTTTGAGGAGAGGTAGTTTTCTCAGTCCTCTGTTGCTTACTTGATCTCTGTTGGCTACTTTTGAAATTCTCCTTATCTTTGTTTATCCAGGTAACTTTGCTGGCTCCTGACAACTGCTTGTATTGTGACTATATTGATACTTAACCAGGAAAACATGGCATCTCTTTGTTCATTAATTAATACATTTATTTATTTTATATCCCTGCCACTGCTGGCCCTTCCTCCTCTCCTCCCTGGTCCACTAACAAATCCCTGTCCACATTACCACCCCTTTATCCTCAAAGATGAGAATCCCCGATTGTGTACCCCCTATCCTTAGTCTCAGAACAAAGCACATCCACTCCCAGTGAGTTCCAGGCAGGGAGTATAGTTAGAAGAATGGGATACAATGTCAGGCAACAGATTCAAAGACAACTCTGCTTTAATTGTTAGGGCACCCACATGAAGACCAAGCTGCACATCTGCTACAAACACATAGGAAGCCTAGGACCATGTCCTGCATGTCTTTTGTTGGTGGTTCAGTCTCTGTGAGCAACCTTTGGACCTAGGTTAGTTGACTTTGTATGTCTCCTTATGATGTCCTTGACCTCTCAGTTTTGCTAAAATCTATCCCCCACTCTTTCACAAAACTTTTAAGCTCCACAAGATGTTTAGCTGTGGATATCTGCATCTCCTTGCATCTGCTGCTAGATGAAGTCTCTCAGGAGACAGTTATGCTAGGTTCCTAAATCCAAGCATATTAGAATACCATTAATGGTGCTAGGGGTTATATCTCTTACATGGGATGGGTTTAAATTTGGACAAGTTATTGTTTGGCCATTCCATACTATCTCTGTTTTATCATCCATGCATTATGCATCTTGTAGATAGCATAACTTTTGGGTTGAAAGTTTTGTAGGTGATTTGATGTCCCTGTTCCACAACTTGAAGTCCTGTCTGGCTAGAAGAGGTGTCCACTTCAGTCTCAATATATTCTGTTGGTGGAATTTCAACTAGAGTCACTCCCACAAACTCCTTGGAGCCTACCCAATCCCAGGAATCCAGCTAACATGACAGGCATATTGGCAACATATTTCTCCAAGTATTGCCAAAAATTCTTTAGATTTTTTTGAAGAATACCTCTGCTCATTGTATAGCTATAGTCTTGTGTTTATTAGAAAAGCTAAACACTCCATTCAACTTTCTTGTTTTTCTAGTTTCTGACAAGCATGATATGATTCGTATGTTTGTTCTTCTATAGGTAATATGCATCCCTTTTCTGACTCCTGATGATTTATTATTATTTTTGAGATTTGCAGTTTGAATGTGACTTTGTATAATTACTGAGAAATATATCTTTCATGAACTTTTCTAAATTTCTTGATTCTGTGATTATTTAACTGATTGTAATTTTGAAAAAATATAATTTTTGCTTGCTGCTATTTTGTTCCCTTCTTATGTTACATTCATTATTCTTCTGTTAGGCTTTGTTTCCTTTTGCTTGTTTGTTTGTTTGTTTGTTTGTTTTTTCTTGTGGTTTTTATTTTGTTTTGGCTTTCCTTTTGTTTCCTTTTATTTTGTTGTCTTCTCAACTTACTTGGGGAATGTTTGTATTATTTCCACTCTTGTTTCCATTTGATATTTTGTTTTGCTTTCAAAGTATTTCTGATTTCTCCTACAAAGTCTTTTGATTTGTCAGTAGAATTCACATATATCTGCTTTCATTATCCGTCTGTTTTTGTATACTGTGAGTACATTTTTTGTTAAATATTCTATAAATATGTAGAGAATATATATTTATAAATATATATATATATATTTTGTTAAATATTCTATAAATATGTAGAGAATATATATTTATAGAATATATATATATATATATATATATATATATATATACACTCACATATGCACACAAAGCTAAACAAAATATTTAACTTGTCCTTTAGAACATCCAAAGACCCTAAAAATCTAAAGAAAGCCTATGCCTTTAAAAATGGAGAGATAGGTAGGTAGGTAAGTAGCTAGGTGTGTGTGTGTGTGTGTGTGTGTGTGTGTGTGTGTGTGTGTGTGTG
>JANHMN010000222.1:0-28082 GCA_030674055.1 Rhabdomys pumilio
TCAGCCTTCCGTGGATTGGTTCTTTCTTATCCCAAATTCCCCCCCCCCAAAAAAACACACACACACACACACACACACACACACACACACACACACACACGTCACTCCCGAATCTGCTAGCTAAACTAGCTGACACTACAACAAACCAGTTCCACATCATATAGTGATTTACTTTTGGTTTCTCTAGACTTTAATCTCAGTTAAATATCTTATTGCTGCTCACTTCGATTTGGACATATATTTTCTAATTTTTTGTTATGAAAAGAAAATATAATCATTAAAAGAAGAAGGTAAGAAAAATATTTAGAAGATAGGTATTCAAATACATATGTAGGTTTTCAGTGAATAGTTTGAAAATTAATATTACCAGTAAGAAAATTATTTTTAATTTGATTTTTCATGTCACTATCAATATATAAAATGTCTACATGGAGAGTCCATGATACATATTAAATATGAGATGACAAACTATATGGGTAAAATTATTAGTTCTGTTCCTATTTATTTTATATACATCATGGCAAGGATATAATAACGTAAGCACCCACTGACAGGAGATTCTATAACACCTGGACTCAAAGCTATAAGGAAGAGGAAGTAATGACAGTGCCATGATTACTCCCTTTCTGGTCAATTTCAATCAGTTCCTAATGTGACTTTAATGATGTTTTTTAGTGTTCATTTATTTTTTATTTTTTTAAAATTATACCAATAGCATTTCCCTTCAACCACTGTGATTTTTTCATTAGGATGATTATAATAGAATATGACTCTCACTGGAAATGTATGAGATACTCTGGTTATCCCAGCTCCATTGTTACTATATACTAATTGCTCCAGTCTGTCATGTGAATGAGTATTTAAGGAGATTTTAATCCCTGATCCACCACATTCATTGTAATTCTGTAAGCTAAAGATCCTTATAACATTATACTGATAAAATTGCTAGCAACTGCACACATGCACACTTCTCCTACAATGTAAGCACAGTTAACACATTTGGATATCCATTTTAATTTATAAATCACTTGCTTATAAGGTAAATGGGTATGCTAAGTGAAAAGTTTGAAGTAAACTTTCAAGTTAAAGTTAGGTGAATTGTGGAAAAGCAGAGTGAATTATTTGGCTGATCTCCTGTTCTATTTTGCAAAACATGCTTCAATTAAGCTCCCAGTATGTGTAGGCAGATATGAATAATGTCCAACGATCACACAGCTCCCTGCTCCTTTGAGAAAGATGTCAAATGCACTGAACCCATCAAGAAGGGGATTTAGGTCATTAACTGAACCATAGATTTAAAGGCATTTCAAAAAGTGGGTCAGTCTGTCAAAGGTACAAACGTGACATGACAGAACAGTTTCTAGAACTGAAGCACAATTACTAGTCACATCAGAAGTAATCAATGCAATTCATTATAAAGTCTGTTGTTTCCGGCAATGCAGGAAAGTTCAAAGTGAAAATAATACTTGTCTCTATCTACGGATGATAAAAAAGGATAGAAAGGTAAGATAGCAACATTATCAAAGACTTGTAAATATGTGACATACTGTGCTGGCATTTTAAAATTTTTCTTTTCAAGAACAGTACTTCTGTCACCATAGCAATGGATTTTACAAAGACCATGGTAATGAGATGCAAATGGCTGGGAGGGAAACAGAACCTTTTAGTATTTGAGAAGTAGGACTTGGATCTGATATATTGTCGACTATGATATGGTAACCATATTGCCAATTGAACATCCTCCATTTGATGTATAGTCTCTCAAGGAAAGGTCATTTGAGTTAGTCGATTCACAGTTGCTTTGAAGAAAGTGTGATGTTGCTGGTACTGCAAAAGCTAAGGGGTGATGGAATCACAAGCCCAGAAACACGAGCAAAAGGGTAAGTAGCAAAATGATGTAAACTGAAGCTCTCTCACAATTTATGCTAGGAAGTTAATGACATTTTCTAACTTCAGAGTCAACTTTAACCAAATAACAGCCATGGTAAAATGGTGAACGTGTTGCTATGGGAAAGGATGCTCTAGACAAGAATGCTCTAACTTGCAAAAGATGTCCTGGCTAAATGATGATAGACAAGTCAGCTTGACCCTGAATTGCATTTCTTAGGCTTGTTTGCAGTGGTTAGACATAGCAGCAAAGAGGGAATAGGAACACAATTTTAGCCTCTGTTGTTTCCAAGGAGGGGAAGTTTCCTCTAACTTGGGATTCATATAACTGCACATTTCTACACAAATGTCTGTACCATATCCACATAGAAAATTTTGGCACTGGATTTCCCTTCACTGCCCTCTGATCACTTTTAGCCCAGACTCAGTTGTAGTCAGAGTATACCTGGACATATAGTTAAGAAATCTCACGAAACAATGGGCTGGCTGAAAAGTGCATGAAGAAAGAGGAACATACATCCATTGCTGGTTGTATTGTAAACTGCTACAACCACTCTGGAAATAAATCTTTGTTAGGACAGAAAATTGTAAATAGTTCTACCTAAAGACCCAGCTATACTACTCTTGGGCATACAACCAAAAACACACTCTAAAACACCACAAGACACATGCTTCACCATGTTCATAGCAGCCTTATTTGTAATAGTCAGAAGCTGGAAACAACCCAGTTGTCCTTCAACAGGACAAATGTGGCTCATTTGCACAATTGAATATTATCCAGCTATTAAAAATGAGGACATAATGAATTTTCCATGGAAATGGATAGAAATAGAAAATATCATCCTAAGTGACATAACTCAGACTCAAAAGGATATGCATGGTATATATTCACTGAGAAGTGGATATTAGCCAAAAGGTACAGAATACCTAGGATACAACCCACAGACCATAAGAAGTGTAACAAGCAGAAAGGTCCAAGTGAAGATGTTTCAGTTCCACTTAAAAGGGGAAAGGAAAAAATCATGGGAGGCAGAGGGAAGGCGAAACCTGAGTGAGAGGGGGGGGCAGGAAAACAGAAACAGGATCAGGTATAGGGGAGACAGGAGAGAAGCCCAGAGGGCCAGTAGAATGAATAGAAATAAGCAGTCTGCAGGGGGTGGGCACTATAAAGTACCAGAGATCTAGGACTGAGATGTGAGAGACTCTCAGGACTAAATTGGTGTGACCTTAGCCAAAATGTCCAAAATTGTAGAGCTGAAACTCGAAAAATCTACCTCAAATAGATAGACAGGGACTCAAGTGGAGAGATTGTGTTACTTAACCACAGTCAGAATTTCTAATCCAGAATTATTCCTATCTAAAAGAACTGCAAGGACAAAAATATAGAATAGCCTAAAGGCAGGGTCTGACACTGTTGCTGATGCTATGATGTTCTTATAGAAGGGAGCCTGGCATGGCTCTCCTCTGATAGGTCTTACCAGTAGCTGACTGAGACATACATAGATACTTATACCCAACCATTGAACCGAAGTCAGAAACTCTATGGTTGAATTAGCAGAAGGATTGAAGAAGCTGAAAGAGAGATTAACCTAATAGAAAACCAGCAGTCTCAATTAACCCAGACCCCAGGGACTAAGCCATCACCCAGGAGCACACATGGGCCGGTCAGAGGATCCTAGCACATATGTAGCAAAGGGCTGCCTTGTCTGGCCTCAGTGAGAGAAGATGTGCTTAATCCTCGGGAGACTTGAAGCCTCAAGTGGGAAGCCTGGTGGTGGGAGACACCCTCTTGGAGGGAAGGCAAAGAGGGGGGGATGGGATGAGAAACTGTGGAAGAGGGGACCAGGAAGGGGCCAACAACTGGAATGTAAATAATAAAATAATTAAAATTTTAAAAATCTTTATTTAAAAAGGGATGTGGTATTAGTTTGAATGGCTCTGGCAACATCACTTTTTGAACAGTCATTCCACAGTCTAAGCTGCTATTCTGAATGCTGAGGAGGTTTTAGCTAATGAGGGATTGACTTGGGGAGTATATGTTACTGGGAACAGACTTTTGAATATATCTGTTTTAGTCTGCATGATCTGTGTCTACATTCTTATCTTATGAACTTGCATCATCACACAATCTCATCTTCACTGATGAAGATGCTTTTCCTGAAAATTCCCTGAATCTGTGAGCAAAACACACCTAACCTCCCTTAGACAGTTTTTGTCACCTATTTAGGGCTGAGAAATGAGAAAAGCTAATACAAGGGTACACATATTTTTCCTGATACTTATTTCCACATACTTATTTCATATATCTCCTTTATATAAAGTGTTTTCTGCCCTTGTCTTGACTTCCATGACAAGATTTAACCATTTCTCCTTCCTTTGACAATTTGGGCTACTGACTCATGAAAACATCAATACTTCAATGTCAGTGTTGACACATTTAAATGAACTCTGCTTAATTGCTTATAGACTGTTTCACTCTGCACTTAAAGCTAGGTCTGGAATAGCATTTGTTATGAATTTCTGCAAAGATGCTACTGTGGTGTTTGCCCCTGACATCCTCTATTCTTTAAATCCTTAATCTAGAGAGATACATATACCAAACTATCTGTACAGGAACATCTGTCTATGGTGGGGAGAATAAAAAAGGAAGACAATAAAGAAAATTAAGAAGTAGCCTTAAAACTCCAGTATTAGCTAATCTCTGTTACTGGTTTCCAGTTTTGGCTTTCCTAGTGCATTAATCTAGTAAGACTCTCGTCATAATTGCTGTATTTTAGAATATTTTTACCCATGTTTGGGTAATTTTTAGCACTTGGGAGGCGGAGGCATGCGGATTTCTGAGTTCGAGGCCAGTCTGGAGTGAGTTCCAGGACAGCCAGACCAGGACTACACAGAGAAACCCTGTCTCGAAAAACCAAAAAAAAAAAAAAAAATAAAAATAAAATAAAATAAAGAAAAGAAAAAGAAAAAGAAAAAAAAGAAAAAAGAAAAGTGTCAAAGTGCATATACTCTAACAATGTAGATTAGAAATGCAAAAAGGCAAAAAAATTGAGAAGTCTCCAGTGATGCTAGGATGAATGTAAGATTCTACACCAGCATTAGCAAGGACCAATACAAGTAAAGCATGTATCAAGTCATAGTATAAAAGCAACGATTAGAATGCATCCCATTTTATTTTCTCTCTAATTTTTACGTCACATTATTTAAATATATACTATTACTTTCTCTATGCTAGTGATATCTTGGACTGAATATCCTTGTAATTTAATATGTATAGTTAGGAAAACCACATTTGCTTGTAAATTAGCTCCACAATTTAAATGAGAAATTTTACAAAATTTCATGTTTAAAAAAAGTACTAGGAAGTGATTGCTGACAGGAGCATGATGTGACTATTCCCTGAGAGATTCTACCAGCACCTGACCAATACAGATGCAGATACTTACAGATAACCATTGGACTGAGCCCGGGTACCCCAATGGAAGAGCAAGAGGAAGGTACTGAAGGATCTGAAGGGGATTGCAACCTCATAAGAAGAACAATCTTACTGGACCACCCAGAGCTCCCAGGGACTAAGCCACAAACTGATGATTATACATGAAATGAGCCAGTGTTCCAGATACATATGTAGCAGAGGACGACTTTATTTGTCATCAGTGGAAGGGGAGGGAGGCATGATGTCCCAGCTTAGGGGGATGCTAGAGAGATGAGGAAGGAGTGGATAAATGGGTAGAGGAGCACCCGAACAGAGGCAAAAGGGAGAGGGTGATGGGTTGGGGGCTTTGGTAGAGGAGTAACCAGGAAAGGGAATATCATTTGAAATGTAAACACATAAAATGATTAATTAAAAGAATGTACAGCATTAGCCTGGCAATGGTGGTGCATGCTTTTAATCCTAGCACTCAGAAGGCAAAGTCAGGCAGTCTCTGTATGGTCAAGATCAGCCTAATCTACAGAGTGAGTTTCATGGGAACCAGAGCTGTCTCAAAAAGAAAAGAAAACTGAGAGAAAAAAAGGAAAGGAAGGGAAGGGAAGGGGAGGGGAGGGGAGGGGAGGGGAGGGGAGGGGAGGAGAGGAGAGGAGAGGAGAGGAGAGGAAAGGAAAGGAAAGGAAAGGAAAGGAAAGGAAAGGAAAGGAAAGGAAAAAAATCAAACTTGTCATTGCTACAGATTAAATATTACCCCAAAGGCTTATCATCTTTAGGGGGTGGTACTAGGAAATAATATCTTTGGAAGATGGATATATAGAAAAGTCTTTAGACCATTATTAGAGGTATATCCTTGAACAAGATAAGCAGTTAGTGGGTTTCCAAATTTTCTCATTCCCTCTTTTACTTCCTGGCCAATAGAAGAGTATTCTATCTTTCCATGAGTCTTATCCTGATGCACTTCCTTGCCCGTGGAAATGAAGCAGTGTTGATCAAACATGAACCAAAATCCTCAGAACTCTAAGTGGATATGAATGACTTACTTCCATATCTATGTTGATATGAGTAACAAGAAGAGAACAAATAGAATTTTGTTGTGACATGGGATGTAAAAGTCTCCCAGAACTCAATGGGAATGACCATAGCTTAAATGCCTAACAGTAGGGAAATAGAACCTGAAGAGACCACCTCCACTAAATTTATACATTGTCCAGTGGAGGTATGGGAAAACCAACCTACCTTCAAAATTTTTGACCCTGAATTGTTCTTGTCTAAAAAAAATTCATGGACAAAAATGGAGCAGAGACTGACAGAAGGGCAATTCAGTAACCAGTCCAACTTGGGATCCATTCCATGAGCAGACACCAAACTTTGATAATATTACTGATGCCATCATTTGGTTGCAGACAGTAGCCTGTTATAGCTGTCTTCTGAGAGGCTCATCAGTCGCTTAATGAGACAGATGCAAATATTTATAGCCATCCATTTAACTACAGTCAGGGACTCCTATGGAAAAGATAGGGGAAGGACTGAAGGAGGTAAAGGGAATGGTAAACCCCATAGGAAGACCAAAAGTATTGGCTAATCAGGACTCTTGGGAGCTCCCAGAGACAAAACAACCAAGCAAAGAGCATACATTGGCTAGCCTGTGGTCATCAGCATGTATTTATCACAGGACTGTCTTGTCTGGACACAGTGAAGAGGATGTGCCTATCTTATAGAGATTTGATGCCCCCGGGAAGGGGGATGCAGGAATTGGGGTGAGGTGAAGGAGGTGGTTGGGTGGATAAGGGAGATGGTTGGGTGTGGGTGTACCCTCTCATAGGCAAAAGGAGACTGGGGATGGGGTGAAGAACTCTTGGAGCGAGGACAGTAAGTGTGGGCAACATTTGGAATGTAAGTAAATAAAACATTAAAAATAAATAAATAAATTACATAAGGTTAGAAAAGGCAAGCAGGTCATTTGTTGCCAGACAATTTCGTGTTTAAAAAGGGAGGGAATACAAGAAGCACTGGCAAGGCATGAGTTGTTCTTGAAGGAGAGGAACAGCAATGATAAGTGAGAAATGAATATGACAAAGATAAATAATATAAAATTATACAAATATTATACAGTTGTATAAAATGTTAATCTACAAATTAATAAAATACTACAAAATTAAAAATAAATGATTATAATTTGATATCGAATATTTCTGTTCCCATATATTCAGTTTAACTACTCTCCATCATCCAAAGTTGCTTATGACTTGATCCTTCCTTCTTTTTATAATACATGTAGATATTCATCATGCTGCAAGGCAAGTAATTGACAACAAGACAATATGCATGCAAAAATGAGCTTTATAATTCCTGTCTAAATGAAAAATTATATTTTCTCCCTCAAGGGTATTACCTATAAGATTATCAATAATAGTAAATTGAAGCCTAATCTTAGTTAAAAGTCATACAAAATGAAGAAATTGTTAGTACAAATAACTTGTTTCATGAAGGATATTCTTCAACCACTGCAGGAAACGCTGTCCTTTGAGAAATAAGTAAAGCTCCTAGAACTATTAATACTCATACTATAGGTATTTGTGAAGCTTATCAAATATTCACAGCACAAACACACACATCTTTGCGCTATCAATATTTATAGCCTGAAAACCCATTATTGTTGCAAATATGTCAGGACAATGAAAAATATCCTATGGCAATAGGGATATGTAACAGAGGGCAGTGGAACATTATAATTTATTTCTATCATTTATCGAATGAGTCACAAGTAATAAGAAATGAAACCACTAGTAAGTTATGAAGGTCATCTCTTGTCATACATGAAAATGCATAAATTGTTTACTTCGTTACCTGCTCTAAGATGTTCTATCCACAGAGGATCCTGGAAATTATGAGTCAAGTGTCTCTTCTCTATAATGAAAATGTGCAACAAATTGGCTTTTAATAGGCTTTGTCCATATGTAGAGTCTGCTATTCTTCACAGAGGACACAGATATGGTCTAGACTGTATTTGTGTGTGTTTCTTAATTTAAATTATACTAACATGTCACTAGACCCAACTACAGAAGATGTTAATTCCTGCCAGATACAAAACAGATTAAAAACCTAGCAACATTTATTAGGACAGATGGTAATTCTAACTGTTCCACTTTACATTATTCTTTTGCATTTTTAGTAAAATGTCAATATTTAAATATTTTCAGTTCATAGTTTTGCCACTTTGTGTTTTTTTTTTTCACTCTCTGTTATATAATGATTCACTATACACTATAAACCCAATATTTATTGGGTATTATAAAAATTTCTCATGGCTTGTTACATTTAATGCTTCACCTATGTAAATAATTAGGCAATTAAAAAGTATATTTTATATGTGGTTTGGCAAAGCTTGGTGAAGCTAAGAACACTTTCATAAAATCTGAGGCTGAAATGTGAATTTCAGCATCTTTTAGTATGGAGTTTAAAGAACACCATCACTTACTAGGCAGGGTTTCTCCACTGGTATAAATTACAAGTTATTTAGATATATTATCAACATGCAGACACTTGCTCAGAAATTTGGATAGTTCCTGATATTCTTGCATCTTCAACTCTCTGAGACGAGATTCACTCACTCATTTGCTATACTCTGATGGCTTATTCTCTGACTCCTTCTCTTTTACCTTCTAATCTTCTCTACCATATTTTTTTCTCCTACATGATTGAACAATTTAAATGGAAATTTTTCTGTGTTGAATGATATCAAATAATAAATTATTACTTCTCTATTTGATTGTCCAGTTTTGATTGTAATTGTTGTATGTTAATGTACGAGTAAAGAAAGCTCTAAAATCAGGCCTTCCAAACTGTCATCTGCAACTTGTATTCTTTATTCTTGTATAGGCTAGTACATTCACAGGTTGCAGATGGAACTAATAACAATAATCATCTTTGACTTGCAAGGTCTCAGTGGTCCATAGTATTCATGGGAGTCTTTATCAGTAATAAGGGAGGAAATAGAGACAGATAGGTAGAGTGAGAATGAATGTGGTCTCCATTTGCTGGCTATAGATAGTAGAATCCATGTGTAGTATAGAAGCAGGATATAAGCAAGGGATGCTTCATCCAGGTAGCCATAAATAGAATGCATCAAATTGCGTTTTGAAGTAGTCCTTGTTTCCAAAATAACAGAAAAAAATATGCATATAGTATTTTGCTAAACTGTTTTTGTTCAGTTGTTCTAAGATTGATAGAAAATGAATGTGCTAAGATTTTCACAATCTAATGATGACCTTAAAGATACTAACATAGCAAATTGAGTAATTCCCCATTACGGTGAAGATTACAATGATCTGTAACTAGTTGTGGTTGTTTAATGACATGACTAGCATTAAAACTGTTAGTGAAACAGTTTTGAAAAAGACAATAGCATGCTGTGCTTCAAGTACCCACTTTTCAAAAAATAAAATGTCTATTGTATGGCTTCTAAAAGTTCTACATGATGTTGATAATTGTGAACTTAAGTAATTGGAACCTCATTATTTCATTTTAATGAAACTATTTTACTCATGTAAAAATGTGTCAGTTGAAACCTTAAAGATAAAATTTGTTTGCCTTTTTCACTATTTTTTTAATATTAGAATTTTAAAATGCCAACTTTCTTAATCAGTTTGTGAAAACATGTCCTTCCTTAAACCTTCCTATATAGCCCTTCCTACTGTCCTTCAGATTAATGGCACTTCTTCACTATTGTTATTATAGGCATATATGCATAGCCATACATACTATTAAACAATGTCTGTCCAAATAATGTTCCTTTAATGCCTAATTTCAGGGCTGACAGTTTGACACTGGTTAACAAATTGTGAGCTTATCCCTGAAGGCAAATACTGTTTCCATTCCCAGCTTCCCTCAGTTGCCTTAACTCTAGACTTTTAATTTTATATATATTTCATATATAAGGGAAATCTTGTTCTTCATTGTTTTAAGCAAGAACTAGGAATGGTTTATCCTCCTAAGAAAACACTGGGTCTTCAGAGTCTCCTTCCATCCTTTTCTTCCTTCCTTTCACTTCCTTCCTTCCTTCTTTTTTCTTTCTTCCTTCTTTCTTTTTACTTTCTTTTCTTTCTTCATTTTCTTTCTCTCTCTCTTTCTTTCTTTTCTTTCTTTCTTTCTTTCTTTCTTTCTTTCTTTCTTTCTTTCTTCCTTTCTTTCTTTCTCTTTATCTCTAAGTAGAAAATTAAATGAACAAATTCTCATGGTGTTCTATGATATTCCACTTCTTTTTTCTCACCGCCCCTTCCTTCCTTTTAGCTCAGATATATGTTGGACAAGGAATTCTAGAACAGAAGTTTCATCAGACTTCATAATATTTTTCATTAGAACATATTGCATATTAGAAAACTTTAATAATATCTAATTAATATTATCTTATGAATCATATATTTCAATTCCCAAGAAGACAAAACAGTGAAAAGACTTTATTCAGCCCAGACTCAGTAGAATGGATCCTATGCTTTTAGGATATTGCAACATAACTGTTCTTTTCTATCTTCAGACAAAATATCTCTTACTTTTACTACTGAATCTGTTTTCTAAATCTATTTTCCATATACACCATAATATTTCTGCCACCTCTACAAAGAAGCTACATGAAATTCCAGAAGATTTCCCACCACCTCTAGAAATCTATCTAATCTACTTTTATTTCTTCCTTTGAACCAGACAATTCTGGTGTGGTATCTACAGTTGGTATTCACAAATAACATAGCCTAGGTGTTACATGACTTATTAAAAGTTCTGGATGCCAGAAACCTTGTGAACTGGAGGTGTCTTTGTAGGTTTCATCATTTTGAAACTCGGTATGCCTTTCTGTTTTTCCTTGTTATGGGTGTGCAATACAGAACAGAAATTTCTGTTAATCTCTTTAAAGAGCTGTCAACCTGTGGAGTCTACATCCCAATGTGAAACAATACCAATCAGTTAACAGAAAGACCCATTTTTAGACTTTTTCACTTTGGAAAGAAATACACACAATAGAGATTTAAGGTTGGACAATATAGAAATATGCCACAAAATGATCAGAAGCAGTGATAGGAAGGAAAACTAAAGTTTGGAGAGTGCTGTGGGGAAATAAAAAAAGAAAAAGGAAAGAAGAAAGAAACATATTACTATTTTAGCAAAGTACTTTAGGTTCATAAAAACTTTGGATCAAATTTAATCTGCATCCACATTTATATTAATATGTACATTATACTTATATGTGTGTATATATGACACAAACCCCTTAATTTTTAAGTTTAAGCACATAAACCATGCAAATACATTCTCTTTAAAGAATTCAGAAAGTCCACTTGAACTTTTATTCTTATATACACCCACATATATGTATGACAAAATTTTTAGTATTAGGCAGTCAGTCATTTCATGTAAAACACCATAAAACTATAGTAAGTCAACAAAATATGACTATATATATATATATATATATATATAATTTTATTTTTCAGTTTTATAAATTATGAGTATATGTATTATATATACTCATAATTTATACAACAAAGAAAACAAGGTTATCAAGGAAGTTATGTTTTCTATAAAATACAAAAACACATTTCTCTCACCAAAATCTCAGGGGCATTGATGTATATTATTTTGTTGAGATTTGAAAGTCCCGTTCCAGCTGTGATTAACACTCTTGTATGTAATAAGCAATGCCTTAAAATGAAAACCTATTTTCTTTTTTCCCTCTTCTTTTTCACAACATTACTTTCTCTTAACTACCACTTAAAATTCAAGTAGGATTTTTTTTTTTATGACTAAGGTCACATTATAAAATAGCGCGTAAGATGAAAGTAATAGAGTGTAGCCAAGGAGGGGTGGTGAATGAACACATCAGAGGCTGGCTTTGCCTGAGCTATACTGCAGAGGTGTACCTTTGTGTTGGAGCTTTATGGTAGGCTGACAAGAGCAATCAGCTGCCCCATAGATCACTGACAAGAGCTCAGAAGACAGATGACATGCAGAAGAGCAAACCCCACAAAAATTAAACAAAGGACTGGAAGAACAATTAGCATCATTGGAAGTAAAAGTGCTAAGGAGAAACACTGTTAATTTAGGACCGACACAAAACACAATCTGCATGACCTCTTCGTCTAAATGACATTAGGAAGCTGAGAACTCAAAACTCCACAATTCCAGCTGGAAGTATAGCAATTTGTTTTCATACAACTTCAGAGTAGCCCACAAAATAAAATGTCACTACTTTAATTGTCAGTCGAGGGATATGCTTTCACACAATTTCATCACATAAAGTCAGTTTCTACGAGCTGCAGGCAGGTGTGTGTATGTGTGCACATTTCAAGGACACTCATAACTAAACCTCACAAAACTCTCTTAAAAGAATATGCTATGTTAGTAAGCTGCTGAGCAAAATCTTCCTAGTACACCAAGTTAAAATGAGTTATAGGGGCTGGAAAGCTAGTGTAACTGTGCTCTGAGAGGCTCCACCGAGCACCCAAGGGATGCAGAAGACTCTCACTCAGTTATTAGATGGAGATTGGACTGTCTTACAGAGAGTTGAAAGAAGAATTGAGAACTCTAAAGTGGACAGGGGCTCCACAGAAAGATCAACAGTGTCAAGTACCCTGGACCTTTGGCCCAGAGACTGAATCACCAAGCAAAGAGCGAGCATGGACTTGGGGACCTCTGCACATGTAACAGACAAACATCTTGGTCTTCTTGTGGATCCCTCAGCAACTGGAATATGACCTGTCCCTGAGCTTGTTGCCTGCTTGCCTACCTGTGAATCAGCACCTCAGTGGAAGAGGATGGGCCTAGCCTGATGAAACTTGATGTGCTAGGAGGTGAGAAATGGGGTACAGGCAGAGGTGGGAGAATGGGGAAGGGGTGGGGGATGTTGTGTTGATGGGGCAGATGACACCCAAAAGGGGCTCTTTCTCTTCTCAAAAAAGAAATAGAAAGTGGACGGGCAGGGGGAGGACTTATATGAGGAGTTACCCAGAGAAGGACTGATATTGGGTTTAAAAATGAATAAATAAATTTTTCAAAACCAAATAAATGAATTATGTTCTTTATATTCAGTGACACGCTCCAGTAGCCTAAGAATGAAAAGAAGATACCTGAAGACAGGTTTTGTGATGCTTTTAAAATCAAAGACTTCGCAATTTCCTGGCATGGAGCAACAAATTTTGGGAAGAACATACTTCCCAATTGTACAGAACTCCTCTGCCTACAGAAATGGGAAGAACAGGAAAGTAGGCAGTCGGATTACATATTGCTTAAGTAGAAAACAATCGATATTATATTTGAAGTGCTAACTCTTCCCAAATTAGATGTTTGTGTCATTATCTCAGTTTTTTTTTAAATAGTGATCTTGAGCAATCTGATAAATACAAGAAAGATGAAAGAAAATAGTGTTTGAGACATATTTTCTATCAAGATCCCAGATGTTTTAACAAAATGCAACTTCACACTGAGTATAATAAAAGAGCTATGGAGATCGTCATGTTCTGGATCAAATGTACATGAATGGAATAGATTAAACTCAATATTACAAAATGTAATTACATTTTCAGATGTTTTAATGATATTCCATTATGAAGATTCCTTCTTTTTTCTAATCTGATACTATCCTTGATGTTTCTGCAATAGTGTGGATTTATACCTAGCAGTAGATGGACAGTTGGGTCAACTGCACTCTTGCTATAACATGCCACAACAGATCTACCAAAACGGAGCCTGTTGGTCAAATTTTAAAACCTGAAAATGTTTATAAACTAAAAAACAAACTTTATATTTCATGGATTATCTTGGTTGTTTTAGTGGAAGAAAACTGCTTAACACATAAGCACACGAAAACTTTGCGTGTTGTATGACATATAAGAGAATAGCACTTTGGTGTGAAGGGTCATCAGCAAGGTCATTGCTGGTTTCTCCCCTTAAACAACTGCTTTGCAACTTGATAAAGATGCAGAGTCTACAGAGCTGAAGTTTAAATTGTCAGGGACCAAACTAAATATGGCACACATACATGGTATGAACCGTAGCTACTTGATTCGATTTGATGCTAAACACAGCTTTTGCTCTAACCATGATTCTACCTGATAGATGAGAGGAAGGTAACCTTTCTGAGCACAGAGAAACTTCTCATGCTACTTGAAATTATCTTTGTGTTGGTTGACTGGCCTTCACAGAAGCCATACAACATGTGGTCAAATTTAAAATCCATGTATTATGTGATATCTTAACTAGAACCGATTCTATAAATATAGTCAAAGTTACATATAAAGTATACATTTAGCATCTATAGTGCTGTCATTTAAAATAATCGACAGTTCACCTTATGATTGATTACCTGTCTCACTCATTCAGGCTGCAGGTGTGTGAACATTACTACTTTCTTTTCTTTTTCCTTTATTTGATTTTTGTTTGTTTGCTTTTCTGTTTATTTACACCCATAAATCATCTGTAGACCAGTTTTAATGAGTTAGTTTTTATTAGACATCTAAATGATTCTGTCTTTTACTCTGTCAGAATTAAATATAATATGAATCAAGAATGGTCTATAGTAATTATTTCTAATTTTTCATTTATTTTATGAATAGACCTTTCATTTGCTCTAATTTGAATTTTTTTAAGATTTTTTTTAAGTTCTTCCCTTCCAAAAATTTAAACTGTCTGTTTTGTCCTTCATTTAAAAAAATCTATCTTTAAAGTCTACACTCAATTATATTTTATTCATTTCTTTGAATATGAGCTCTCCTTTAAACACATTATATGTTGTTGTGTTATTTTTGTTTGTTTTTTTATTGTAAATTACTCTCTGGGTTTAGAATGTCATAAGGCCAGTTCTCTTTTTGCTTCTATTGCTTTACAATCTTATTTTAACATGTTATTTACTTTGTACTAGTTTATATTTGAATAAGATAATTAACTAACTATATATTTACTTAATTTATGAAAAAAACACAGTTTCTGTTTTCTTTTGATTTTATTTCTTCAGTTATCTTGATTGAATTTTGTAAGTTTTCTTTGCTTTGTTTGTTTGTACTGTCCCTTTTCTCCTCTTCCTCTGGTTTCTACTCTCTATTCTTCAGTGAATTTGCATGTTTAACTTTTATTTCTAATGTTATCATTATAGTCAACAAATCACATCATGGAATCAGATATAATTTTCACCAAAAACTGAGTAAACCTTTTTCAACTTTGCTTCTATCTTTTCTGATACCAAATTGCACCAATCATTCTGTCTTAGTTTGGATTATTCTTGCCTTCAGCTCAAAAACTGTAGAATTGTGTTGCATTGAAAAAGTTCAATTTTCTAGCTTTAAAAAAAAATTGATTTCTTCCTGTTATGTTTTTAAAGGTCCAGGCCAGGACCCATTTCAGGAAGTGGGATGTAGTGCACAGCAGTGAGCTCCAGCTCATTTCTGTTTCTGTGCAGGCCAGGAAAATATGATAAACTATGAAATGAGGCAGAGCCTGAAATATCACAAGGCACGGAATCACATAAAGACTGAAGAATAATAGCTTTGATTATGACAGACTGACAGTGCAAAGGTCTTTGTAGCTATTCCTGTGGAGACACATCTGCTTTGTGGATGGTCCAATTATATAGGATTGTCAACTCCTCCCTCAGTTATAATTACTAAAAAAATAAATTAAATGTCAATACCATTCACGAATGGCAAACCCAATAGTACTCACAATGATGACTCCTAGGGGAGAGAACAGGAAGTGTCTGATAAATTCTGCTTGCAGATTTAAACTATTTCAGCAAAGCATTCTTGGTGTTCAGAGCCTGTGTCCAACACAAATTTGCCACATGGTCTGATTTGGCATAAGCGAGTATGAAGAGAAACCACAAAACTCAGAACATGGCCTATTGATGTTTGAGGTGGCATTTTCATTCTCAGTGAATCAGCTTCAGTGAAGACTGATCAGATTGAGTTTTACATCTCAAAATAAGGCTCAGCAACATGATGGAATATTGACTTATAACATTCTTCCTTAAGTGACAATTGGAATACATGAGTATCTTAGGTTAAAAACAAGTCAAATTGGTCAGTACCTCTAAATGGTTTTATGATAATTGAGTTAATATACTTTCATTGTTCCTGCTTTAAAATCACATGCCATGGTCTCCCAAATTTAGGAAAATTATGAGGAATAAAATGTAACTCAACTAATTCTAGCAGAAGCTTAGGTGAAGTGCCAAAAGAGAAATAAAATTTGATTTTTCTGTAGATTATTAGTGTTGCTACTTGGATCACTGTTATTATGACTCTGTAGCAAGTCTATTTTTGAATTGTTATTGGATGCAGAAATGCCTAAATAATCACTTTACAAAGAGAACCACTTGAAGATACAACAAGCCATAATTCTCATATGACAAAAATCCAAACACTAATAAAATAAATAGATACAATTTTAGAAGCATATGTTTACTAAATTAAAAATATTAAGTGAAAACTTAAACAGATTATTAAAATAATTGTGAAACAATGGAGTATTCAAAGTTTTCTTAACTAACATTTGCTAAGGCTACATGTATTTCTCCCAATTCTTCCTTAATTGTTCTGTAAAACAGAAAGAAAGATTTCCAAACCCTTTTATTCAAAATCAGTAATACACTAATAACAAAAATAAGCAAAGACCCAAACAAATAGAAAAATAATAGACATATAACTTTTATCAACAAAAATACAATTTTTGATAAATCATTTGTAAACAGAATTCTAGAAAAATACTATAAAATTAACATGCTTGATCTAGATATCTTCATAAATAAACCCTTTAAAAGACATTGGAGAAAAGACAGCATCTTCCACAAATGGTGCTATATAAACTAGATAATATGAAGTATAATTATGAATTTGGATTTTTTTGTTTATACCCCACACAAATTCAACTCCTACTACTCCAAGTACATCAACATAAGACATGATAAATTAGAAAGTCCACTCTGATTTATAGGCATAAGGAAAGACTTTCTAAACAAGGAGCTGCTAAACTAGACATTAAGACCAGAAATTTACAAATGGGAGCTCACTAGACTAGGAAGCTACCACACAACACCTGACACCATCGTTCAAACAAGGATGCAAAATACAGAATGAAAAAATTCTTTACCAGGCTCATATATGAGAGAGAGTCAATATCTAGAATATATAAACTGATAAATGAATAATGCAAATGTCCTTTATATATAAATATATAAAAGTACAAAGAATGAAATTCACAGGTATATAAATGGAACTGGAAATATTAATTTAGAGTCCTCCTGACATCACTGATCAGTTGCACACATGAAATATGACTCCATTCACATGACCTACACAAGACAAACCAGATAAATTTCAGACTGAATGGAACAAAGACTCATGAAATCCTACACACACATGAGGAACTATTGGAAACTGATGGCATCTGGGGAAGTGGAAACAAATTTCCTTTAAGATTGTGATCTCTGGAGACGGTATACAGGCTTCAGCATGTGATCTTATGAACATAGATTTACTGAGTGCACTAAGTAGACACAAGATTTTAGAAACAGGATCATAAAATTGGGAGAAATAAGTTAAATGAAGACAGAAGAGGAATCAGAGGAGATGGAATGTGACATGGAGTTGAAGAAAATGCACATGTATGTATAAAATTTTAAAATGATTAAACAAAAGTAAAAGTCCTAGAGTAAAGAATATAATTTGTGATCTGAGAAATCTAACAATGATTTACATAGGAGGTGAACATGGAAAAGACTCAGTGAGCTCAAAGTAAGAAAATATCCAGCATAGGAATAAAAAAGAAAAAGAATAAAACAAAAACAAAGCCTACAGTACTTCTGGGATGTAGCAATCAATCAGCATCTGTATTCAAGGAGGAAGTGAGATAAAGGAACGGACAAAGCTTATTGAAATAAATAATGATATGAAAAAGCAATCCAGAAGGAATGGCCATTTAAAAAGACAGACACTCAGAGGGAGATGCTGAGAGGAGTAGTCTTTCAAACTTTCTAAAAGAAAAGTAATTCCTTATCAGAATGGAAATTGGCCCTTCCTAAAAAAATCAGCAGATTTCTATTTTTAACCCCACATTCAAACGATCATATTTGATATTGAAGTTGATTACATTAAAGAATTCAAAGATAGCTCAATATATTCTAACCAATGCATGTAATCCATCACAGAAACAGAATCAAAAACAGAAAGTCACATAAACATCTTAATAGATGTAGAAAATATTTTGACAGTATTAACTATCCACTCATCATAAGAAAATATAAAGAGATAAAACAAATAATTATAAAATTTTATACAAGTGACAAACTTGTACCCAACATTACAGTAAATTAGGGATAAAAACAGTTTTTTCCTTTAAAATCAAGAATAATACAGGACTGTCAAAGTTTTTGTTATAATTTTAGCCAGATCAATAAGACAAACAAAGAAAAAATGGAGTGCAAGTAGAAAAGAGAAACATAACAGTATTCCCATTTGCAGATGGTATGAACCTATATTGAAACGTATTCTAAGGACTTCACTAGAAACACTGTAAATCTAATTAAGTAGATTTCTCAATAGGTGTCATACAGCACAAAAAAGAACAGGCCAGTGAGTCTGCAATTGTAAAAGAAGGATAAAACACTTCAACTAGGAAGAAAATATCTGATAAAATTGTGCTTTGTGTATGGAGGAGAGAAGAAAGAGTTTCATGCAAACAAAAGGCAATATAATAATTTACCATTAGATTTGCCTTATGAGATATATTAGAAAGCAATTTGTCCCATTGAAAAGAAGAAAATGAAAGCTGATAATATAAAATGCACATGACTATAAATGTCACTGGTATCATTAAATATAGAGTCCAATTCAGAATACCAATATTGTAATGATGATGCATAACACTTAACTAATTTAAAAGTTAAAAGCAATTGTAAAACAAATATGAAAACAACTTGGTAATTGGTGGATAATATAAAATGATGTAAATTGTGATATCAATATTATAAAATGTGATGAGAGAAACAATAAGTATAAAGAGTTTGCATGCAATCAAATCAAATCATTATCTCGCTGTAAGTATAATTGTAAGATAAATTATGTGAACTGACAGTCATTACATAAAAATTAGCTAAAATACTAATGACACATAAAATATTGTCAAAATATACCACTACAAAAATTATAATAAAACAATAAGTAAAAATGTCAGTTTTCAGTGAGAGAAATTAGACACGGAAACCAAAAAAAAAAAAAAATAAAATAAAATAAAATAAAATAAAGGAAAGAAAAACAGGTTAAAAATCTATAAAAAATCAATTTTAATATTGCTGACATAATTACTTTATTATAAATATAATAGTTTGACTGAATGAATTAGTAATTGTAAAATTCATATATGCTGAGCACTCTTATCCATTATTCTTCCATGCTTACCACACAACTACTATATTCTTAGAAAATATGAATAAATGCACTTATTGCCACCAGTTATCCTCTGTGTATGTGATGTATGCATGTGTGCATGCATACATGTGTATGTTATAGCACAAATTTCTTGAGTGTGTATTTTCTTTCCACTGTGTGCTCAATGATCCAACTCAGTTCATCAAACTTCCAAAGCAAGCCTTCAAGGCACTGAATCATCTCACTGGCAATTGAACATGTATTATAATTGTTCTTTCTTTTCTTTTCTTTTCTTTTCTTTTCTTTTCTTTTTTCTCCCTTTTTTCTTTTCTTTTTTTTCTTTCTTTTTTTTTTTGTCTACTGGTATACTATAGTTTCCCTCCTATGAGTGTTTATATTGTACTATATATTATAATCATTTTAGAGATGCTAAAGCTGAAAACATGTGGCTTATATGAAATACAGCCCCATTTTGTGCATGGAAATTGAACATCTATGGATGTTGATGTACTTTGGTGTACCTGGAACTTATTCCCTAATGATATTGAGGAAGAAGAGTATGATAAGTCAAGGTAATGATATCATATTAAAATAAAACAAATAAATATTTATAATAATTATGAAGGAAATAAGAAGACACTCTAGGAAGGGATGGCCATGATTGTATCCTAGATGGAAATGATGGTTTTATGTTTATCTAATCGCTGAAGATCTATAGAGATACAGTCAAAATATGAATAAATAAATAATTCAAACAGCTTATAATTTTTATATTATGTTGGATAGAGCTGAGTAAAAAGTAATAAAATATATTTATATAGTTTTATGTAAGATTATATATATATATAATATATATATATAATATATATATATATAACTATATATATATATAATATAAAATTATATTATATATATATAGTTATATTTATATATATATATATTTATTATATATATATATATATATAAAATTGTTTTCAAGGAAATTATGACCTGAAATTAATGCTGAGTCAAAGATGATTCTTTATTGTTGATACAGATGATGCATTATCTGTCTAAGTATACAGTCAGCAATCCACAAGACCAGTTTAACTCTAAAATATGAGAAGTACTTAGGTTTGCCTTCCTTGGATACTAAACTTGGTAGAGTAGCAAAATTTCCTTTCTGTTTGCTTTGTACAGTTCAGTGCTACAAGTGCACAGTGCACTTTTAGTGAACGAACCAAGGCATGGGCAGTGACACACTTAGTAATGTGTGAGGAATTCACAATAATTAATCCATGAATGCTTGTCTCACTGTCCTGTTCTCATTTTTTGAAACAATGTGCAATGTGTTTATAAATTCTCTCTCTCTCTCTTCTCTCTCTCTCTCTCTGTTTCCTCTCTTTCTCTGTTTCCTCTCTCTCTGTTTCCTCTCTCTCTCTCTCTCTGTTTCCTCTCTCTTTCTCTCTCTCTCTTTCTCCATGTTTGTAGGTTGGGGGGGGGTGTTGGAGACACTCCATATTAAGCTCAAGATGCCTGGGACCAATGATGACAAGGAAGAAAAGTCTACTTGGGGGTACTTTGTTTCAGACCAAGAGGCTATTGCCTCTTGCGGGCCCCAGTAAGAGAGCCGACAGACCCCAAGGCCTGCTTCTTTGGTGTAAGCACCTCTCGATGTCATTTCTGCAATTTCTCTTAGTACTTATCATTCTCCTTATCTATTTACTATTTTTTCCTTGATTTCCTACTTACTTGATTAAACCAGTATTTGGTGACATGGCCTAGTGGGAGCCCACTTGATATCCAGAAACTAGATGCTTCCAATAATATTAAAGTGAAGGCTGTTAATGAATTAAAGAGAAATGTATGTTCCAGTCACTCACTCAAGGTGGAAATGAAAGTAACCTAGAGCCTAGAACCTAGAGATGAGTAAATCTGCATACGTTCCCCAAGTGTTAGTCTCAGATCTGTATAATAAAAATAGGATATTTAAAAGTTGAGAATGCAATAACAAACAGTTATTTCCCAGAAAGTCAGCAATGGTTTCCTTGAATTCAGGGACTATAGTGGCTGAACCTAGGGAGAATTCCCTAGGAATTCTCCATACAGGTTAAGTAAGAATGTTTTTGTAGACAGATGGAGTCCAAAAGTTGCAAAGACTGCAGGGTCAGCAGTATGACTTCACGTTTGCCCTTTTATGAAACCATACTGTCTCACACATGTCTGAAAAAGACTGACTTTTGTCACCGCAATACTGCTGCCCCCAACCTCAACAGAGATTGGTGGTTGGGAGATATAAAAAAATAGTGCTTGCTGTAAAACTTTTATGTTTGTGATTGTATGGTTTCCTTTTTTTCTGTCTAAATCTGTACTTTGTATTACAAGAAAATGTTAGCACAGAAAAACAGAGTATTTACTTCCCTCCCCATTAACTTTGTATCCCAACTTCCTTGTATGATTTCAATAGAAGACTGGGGCTGAGTCAAGTCTATATGAAAATTTCTGCTTCCTGAGTTCAGGAACTCTCCATATCAGAATAACTGTCAGTATTGTATCTCAATTGATGTGTCTTCTTATTTGCCTACCAGGTATCCCTAGTCCTGACAACCCCCAACTCTTGTTGAGGTTGGACCCCAGCATGGGAGAATTGTTTGTTGTATGCATGCATGGTATGTGTATGTATTTAAATATGCATCCAGGGAACAGAAAAAGATGAACAACTTCCTCTGTGTATTTAGACTTTTGCCTTGAGGAATTATTTTATACCCTTTAAAATGAATTATTCTATTTTATTTTCTTCCTTAGAAACTCTTATTTATTTATTTACATTCCAAATGTTGCTCCCCTTCCTGGTTCCTTCTTTACAGAGTCCCTCTCCCCTCCCCTTCTCCTGAGACAGTGCCTCCTTCCCCTGCCTACGACTCCACTCATGTCTTTTGACAGATTAAGTACATCTTTTACAGAGGCCAGACAAGGAAGTCATGAAAACTGAGCTGCACTTCTTCTACATGGGTTCCAGGGACCTCATTCTAGCCAATAAATGCTCTTTTGTTGGTGGCCAATACTCAGAGAACTTCTAGGGGTTCAGGTTAGTTCACTCTGTTGGTCTTCCTGTGGTATTTCTTTCCCTTTCAGAGTCTTCAATCCTACCCCCAACTCTTCCATCAGTGATCCCTTTAGCAAGACCTGAGTATCCTAATATACCAGAAGAGCAAGACTGTGTGCTTAAATTCCATCTGACAAAAAATGATAGAGGACTTTAAAGTTTAGAGGATTTTTATCCATCAACATGTCTACTCTGGCAAGGGACACACAATGGATTACATTATGATCTTGCTGAAAAACTGAAAAGCACTTAGTACATATTTTTACTCCCTAACATGGAAGCTAAGTTTAGTTTTTAGAATAAAGCACCTATGCCTTAATTGACATCTAATTGAGGGACAGACAAAGTGATGAATAAGAGAAAGATTTGACAGAATGAGTCATAGATAAGACATGCGCAACTCACAGGAGAAAGCTCAGGAAAGAGGCTAGACACAGGTGAAAACAGAACTTACCAGAGAGTGAAATGGAGCCAGAAGATAGTATGAGGCCAAGCAGAAGTAGAGAGAAGCAAAATTGAGTCAGTCAGATTGAAAGAGTAGATTACATGGAAGCTAGAAGCTTCTAAGCCTATAGAACAGAGAGAGGCTCTAGAATAAGCCTTGCCTATGTTTGCGCAAAAGTTTGGGTACAGTTCTCCATCATCTCATCCCTTTTTCTGAGGAAGTAAAGGCAACATTTACAATACAGTTTCAGTGAACTGGAAGCTTATCATTGCAGCTGGGCATGATGGCCACTGAGCTTTTGGGATCCTTGTGATTCTATGCCCAAAACATTGCATTGTAATCACATGTAACTAAATATATCTTATTACAAGGATTAGGAAGATTTGAATTGAAATTATCATTATCTATTTATAGATCTATATTTGTCATGGCATGTATCAGAATAAGGACTTAGATGACAGTTACAAAAGAAAAGCCTATTTGTTCTGTTATGGTTGATATTACTTTAGTTTTTATTTCTTTATTCCAATACTTTATTCTCAAAATAATATACTCACGAAAAGATCTGGCAAAAAATTTCACCTCATATTAAAGGTTAAAAGAAAAAAAAGAAGGGGATCTGTTTTCACATCAGAGTAAAGAGGAGGAAAATATATTTGAAACAAGGATACAAATTTTGTTTATCGTCTGTTCTGAAGCTAATGCCAAAATTGAATATAAATAAAACTAAAGAAAATATTGGCAATTCCCACAAAATTTTTTGCAGCTTGTTTGTTAACAAGGTTTGAAACATCCAGAATGTCATAATAATTGCATCATATTTTTAAAAAATAAAATGTCTTTTTGCCTAAGACCAGTGACCTCCACTAACCCAGACCTTTGAGATCTCTCAGACACTGAGCCATCAACCAGTCAGCATACACAAGTTGGTCCAAGGCCCCTGACACATATACAGCAGAAGACTGCCTGGTCTTACCTCAGTGGGAGATGTGTATAACCACTGAGAGAAGTGATGACCCAAACTAGGGGAGTTCTAGGGGTTTGTAGAGGGTATACAGACATCCTCTTGGAGACAGGGTGAGAAGGAATGGTGTGAGGAGGGGGTACTGAGATGGGGCAATGGCTAGAATGTAAAAAATAAAAATAATTTTAAAAAGGGAAAAAAAAGTAAAAAAATGTCTTAATACTATTGATTTTGATTTGAACATTTCTCAATAAAAACATTATTGCTGAAATACTTAAACATGAACAATTCAATTAATTTGGTAAAATATATTTTTTTTTTGCCAGTTTAGAGAGTATAACAATTTTGTAAATCTAATGCTATTTGCCATTAGATTCTAGGTTTTAAGTTCAACGGTTTACAGGTATACATTTTTTTCTTTACTAGTTCAGAACTTGTTTTTTTTTTTTTTTTTTTCACATTGTAGATTTAAAAATGGTTCAGAAAAGATGGAATGACTCCAAAATCACTAACATGTTTGATTGACAAGAGGCTATTAACCAAAATTAAAATGTAGAAGTACAAAGGTTAAGTTCTTCTACTGGATAATTCAGGGTGGTATTTCTGAGTTTTAAATGCCTGGTGGTGGTGGTTAGAGAAGTGACTCAACAATCAAAAGAAAGTTTTATGCTTGCAGAAAAACTGAGAACCATTGAAGGAGTCAGTCTGATGTCCCATAACTATATGTAACTCCTGACAGAGACCTGACATATTCTTCTCACCTACAAGGATACCAGTCATGACAGATTTAGAGAAGTAGAGCCCATTGATCAAGAACTAAAATGCACTGATGTTTAAATACCTAGTCATCCCCCCACCTTCACAGCCAAACATAGCACCAGAAGAAAATCTAAATAAATTTTAATTGCATAGCATTTAATTACCACGAATAGAACCCTATGATGTTGAAAACATGGATCAGGCTTTTATCGGAATTACAATTTAAGATGTACAGTAGCCATGTATATGTTTGGTGATACAAGATGGATCAAGCTACACCAACTGATCAAGACAATGGATCTGAGTAGACACTGGACTCTTATTTGAATGACCCAAGACAAGAAATAAATGAATGATGATGATAATGAAAGAGAATGTATTTACATTTTTATGTAGATTTTTCAGCTATGATATGAGAAATGTTTGGTAGCTTTAGTAGAAAGCAAATCAAATAAAATTAATTTTTCATGTAGGCTTTATGGAAAAGAAATTCCTTTTAAGTTCCCTTATAAACTTTAGATAAAATACTTTCTATGTTTTGTTATATTAAAAAAAAAAAAACAGAAAGATCGAGAAGAGAAGGAGACCACTTGGATAGTAAGGGGTTTGTTCTCCATCTTCCCAGGATCCCTTAAGGAATCAGTGAATGTCTTAAAACTCTTTTAATTCTAGTATAGAACTACACTTTTAAATGTGTTCAGGATAACAGACAAATACTGGAGATGGAGAGGGAGTCTTGTTTTTAAAACCTAATATTTTCCTAAATCCCATGTGGAACATTGTTAACTAAGTCACAATTATATATATATATATATATATATATATATTTATAACATTTTATATATATATTCTAAAAAAGAATTAAGTTAAAATACATTGGAAACTTAAAAAAAAAAAGAAGAAACATGACATTGATCATTCTCCTTGTTACATTCTGGATAATGATTAATACAAAACTCACAGATAGATAAGGTCAGTGTCCTGCTTGTGCTGAATATCAGGTCAGAAATACTGACATGGAAATCAGGCAGTTCATTGTATTTTTTAAAAAAGCTTGTTTTGAGGAGAGGTAGTTTTCTCAGTCCTCTGTTGCTTACTTGATCTCTGTTGGCTACTTTTGAAATTCTCCTTATCTTTGTTTATCCAGGTAACTTTGCTGGCTCCTGACAACTGCTTGTATTGTGACTATATTGATACTTAACCAGGAAAACATGGCATCTCTTTGTTCATTAATTAATACATTTATTTATTTTATATCCCTGCCACTGCTGGCCCTTCCTCCTCTCCTCCCTGGTCCACTAACAAATCCCTGTCCACATTACCACCCCTTTATCCTCAAAGATGAGAATCCCCGATTGTGTACCCCCTATCCTTAGTCTCAGAACAAAGCACATCCACTCCCAGTGAGTTCCAGGCAGGGAGTATAGTTAGAAGAATGGGATACAATGTCAGGCAACAGATTCAAAGACAACTCTGCTTTAATTGTTAGGGCACCCACATGAAGACCAAGCTGCACATCTGCTACAAACACATAGGAAGCCTAGGACCATGTCCTGCATGTCTTTTGTTGGTGGTTCAGTCTCTGTGAGCAACCTTTGGACCTAGGTTAGTTGACTTTGTATGTCTCCTTATGATGTCCTTGACCTCTCAGTTTTGCTAAAATCTATCCCCCACTCTTTCACAAAACTTTTAAGCTCCACAAGATGTTTAGCTGTGGATATCTGCATCTCCTTGCATCTGCTGCTAGATGAAGTCTCTCAGGAGACAGTTATGCTAGGTTCCTAAATCCAAGCATATTAGAATACCATTAATGGTGCTAGGGGTTATATCTCTTACATGGGATGGGTTTAAATTTGGACAAGTTATTGTTTGGCCATTCCATACTATCTCTGTTTTATCATCCATGCATTATGCATCTTGTAGATAGCATAACTTTTGGGTTGAAAGTTTTGTAGGTGATTTGATGTCCCTGTTCCACAACTTGAAGTCCTGTCTGGCTAGAAGAGGTGTCCACTTCAGTCTCAATATATTCTGTTGGTGGAATTTCAACTAGAGTCACTCCCACAAACTCCTTGGAGCCTACCCAATCCCAGGAATCCAGCTAACATGACAGGCATATTGGCAACATATTTCTCCAAGTATTGCCAAAAATTCTTTAGATTTTTTTGAAGAATACCTCTGCTCATTGTATAGCTATAGTCTTGTGTTTATTAGAAAAGCTAAACACTCCATTCAACTTTCTTGTTTTTCTAGTTTCTGACAAGCATGATATGATTCGTATGTTTGTTCTTCTATAGGTAATATGCATCCCTTTTCTGACTCCTGATGATTTATTATTATTTTTGAGATTTGCAGTTTGAATGTGACTTTGTATAATTACTGAGAAATATATCTTTCATGAACTTTTCTAAATTTCTTGATTCTGTGATTATTTAACTGATTGTAATTTTGAAAAAATATAATTTTTGCTTGCTGCTATTTTGTTCCCTTCTTATGTTACATTCATTATTCTTCTGTTAGGCTTTGTTTCCTTTTGCTTGTTTGTTTGTTTGTTTGTTTGTTTTTTCTTGTGGTTTTTATTTTGTTTTGGCTTTCCTTTTGTTTCCTTTTATTTTGTTGTCTTCTCAACTTACTTGGGGAATGTTTGTATTATTTCCACTCTTGTTTCCATTTGATATTTTGTTTTGCTTTCAAAGTATTTCTGATTTCTCCTACAAAGTCTTTTGATTTGTCAGTAGAATTCACATATATCTGCTTTCATTATCCGTCTGTTTTTGTATACTGTGAGTACATTTTTTGTTAAATATTCTATAAATATGTAGAGAATATATATTTATAAATATATATATATATTTTGTTAAATATTCTATAAATATGTAGAGAATATATATTTATAGAATATATATATATATATATATATATATATATATACACTCACATATGCACACAAAGCTAAACAAAATATTTAACTTGTCCTTTAGAACATCCAAAGACCCTAAAAATCTAAAGAAAGCCTATGCCTTTAAAAATGGAGAGATAGGTAGGTAGGTAAGTAGCTAGGTGTGTGTGTGTGTGTGTGTGTGTGTGTGTGTGTGTGTGTGTGTGTG
>JANHMN010000223.1:15570-28011 GCA_030674055.1 Rhabdomys pumilio
CAACTTGGGTTTATTGGTCTTAGGTTCTATGAGAACACAGGCTGAGTAAACCCAGGAGAGCAAGCCAGTGACCAGACACCCCCCCACACCCCCGCCCTCCATGGCCTCTGCCTTAGTCCCTGGCTCAACTTTCCAGCCCTGTTTGAGTTCCTGTCTTGACATACTTCAGTGATGAACTAGCATATAAAAATGTAAGGCAAATAATCCTCTGTCCCCTGTATCACAATATTGCATCATTGCTTTGGTAAAGCTAATGAGCACATCGTTCACCCAAATTCCAGACTTTCTTATGCAAGGACTTACTCAGTTTACATGGGTACCGAAGAATGTCATGGTGCAGCATGTGCTGTCTTCAGTTTCCTGACCACCTCTCCAGCTCTAACAGCCATTGCCCACTGCAGCAAGTCCTACATCTGCACATACTGCCCACATGCTAGCAACTGCTGGGGGTGGGGGTGAGGTGGGGGATGGAACACCCTGACCTAGGCTTGCTCCTTCCTGCCATACTATATGCTGTCACTCAGGAACTCTGTGCAGGTATTCCCTGGAATGCAGACAGAGCCCGTGATATTCTCACCATATCCTATGGAGTGTTACCAGGAAGGTGTCAGTGGCATTTGCTGTCTTGGCTTCCTGCCTGCTCTCTGTGCTCCCAACTCCTGGCCTGCATTTGCTTTATGCTGAACACACTGTGACATGAGTGGTCCTTCTACAAGGCATGTCATGTCACAGTTCTCCTCTGTTCAACCCACACAATGCCTTGTACTGTTCCCCACCCTTTTTATGTGCAAACACGATGCAGGTTCCCCCAAATGCTCTGCTTGTTCAAATCCAATCTAGAGTTTGTAGGTGCTTTTCTTTTTTCTCCAGTTCTTTTATGTTCAACTCACAGATACTGGCCTTTCTGCCCTTAAGTACAGATGGTAGACACTCTCTGGCCTTATAGCCTTGTCCCTTATTCCTGAACAATACTTACTTTATGTATCAGCAAGGTGAACCCCCTTCTCTGTTCCCTTTCTTTCCTACATGCCACCCCTCCAGGGAAGTCTACCTTGCCTCTCGTGAACTGTTGAGTCGAACCCTTAAGTGCTGTGCCAGCATGTCCAAGAATCTGGCTGCTCTCACCCATCTCTGAGGTTCCTCCCTGTCATCACTGCCACCTACAGGCAAGGTATGTATCACCTTTCTCTGTTGGGATTACTCTTTACTGGAAAGATGCACATCTTTCTGTTTCTTAGCTGTCCTGTGCACCTTTCCACGTGACAAGGGAACTTGTGCTATGTTCACCTGTGTTTCTCACATATAGAGCCCTGTCTGAACTAACAGACACAGTGTGTGTAGATGGCATTTTAGAGCATCCTGACAGGGAAAAATATATAACTGGCTTGTTTTGGAGGTTTGACAGCAGAGAAGAACCCCAGAGTCCACCTAATAACATCGGGAACACAGAGGGAGACACACCTATCACTTCTACTCTGCACATAAAGAGATATGGACAGGGTGGGTCTATTGTCCCTATTTTGTGATCCCCCTGCTTCTGTTCCAGCCTGTGTTTGTTGTTGCCCTGGGATTGAAGGAGTTTGGCACAGAGCAGGACTCTTTGAAGGCCTAATGGAGCCCTGATGTCCTACTCATAACCCTGTCCTGGCAGCATTGGGATGCCCTATTTAGTCTTGCCTGAGTCTCTTTTCCCATATAGGCTTCTTAAGGACCAGTCTGGGACCAGGGACCTGTGGTTGTGATCTGGGTTTTTGCTGTTGTTAACCTGGCCTCTAAATCTTCCCACACATTAGAAATGATGCAGGGAAACAGCCAGAGAAGCACTAGCGTAATTTTGGTACTCTGCAATTGTCAACTTGAATCTCTTAGAAATCTCCCTCTTCATCTCCTCCTCCTCCTCCTCCTCCTCCTCCTCTTCCTCTTCCTCCTCCTCTGCTTTCTCTATCTCTCTCTCTGTCTCCCTCTCTCCCTTCCTCTCTGTCTCCCCAGTCCCTCTGTGTGTATGTGTCTTTGTGTGTGTGTCTGTCTGTCTACTCCTCTTGCTCCTCCTTTTACTCCTCCTCTGTCCTGTCTCCCTCTGTCCTTCTTTCTCTCTGTGTCTTTGTGTGTATGTGTGTTTCAGTCTTCCCCTGCTCTTCCTCCTCTTCTTCCTCCTCCTTTTACTCCTCTTCCTTCTTCTCCTCCTCCTTCTCTCCGTATATTTTGCTTTCTCTCTTCTATGGCCAAGCTAATCTTCTCTAATCCACTGGAGTGATCCAGGGCCCTGCTGTCTACTCCTCTTCTCTCCTTGCATATTGAAAGTGCAGCTTTCCCTTTGATTTCTTGGAAACTCTGCGTTGGTGGGACCAATTTAGTCTTCAGGTTTACTGATGTAAGGACTCAGAGCTTCCTGTCTCATCTCCATAGGAGTGAAGGCTGAAAGAGTTTTTTGGATGTTACCATGAGCATGTTCTTTTGCTCATCCTCTTCCTGGAGTCCCTTTGCCTGGCTCTCCCTGTCAATCATCTTATAACCACCTGGCATCTTGCCTCCCTCAGCTCTTCCTCCACCAGAGGAAGGATCCCTTTGTTCTACTTTAATAGTATGGTAGGTGGCCTGCTTCTGGACTCAGATGAGGGAGCCCCTTGGAGTTTCTACCCAGGGTCAAAGCAGGGTACCCTAGACTCTCTTTCAACATATAAGCAGGACAGAGCCTCCTGCTGGAGCATTTGGGATTCTAGCTTCTATTTCTGCTACAGTGCAGCTGCAGGCTTACTCCTGTTCTTCCCTCCTGACCTCTCCCATAGGAAGGGATAGTCTCTCTCTGGGTCTCCATGAGGCTTTGTAACCTGTACTCACTGATACACATATTAGGCATTTGGATCATTACTTCTAAGACACCGTCAACAGATTCAGGCATGTTTTAGATGGACAGAAATCACATCTGGCCCTAAGCTAGCTGGCACTTCTGTAAAACTGGTCCATTGATTATCATGGCCTGGCACAGCCAAAATGTGACACCCTTCTGGCACTCATGAAATGCTGGAGAAACATTTCTGCTCCAGGCACTCCTACTCCCTAGCTGACTTTCCTGGAGTTGAGGACCTGCTAAGAGGAACCTTCTATGAATTGAGCAGATCCCGTGGGTCTCCCTCCAAATGGAATTGATGGCTGGGGCTGAAACTTCACATTTCCTTTGAAGGCAGAGACCCTGGGAGTGGGAGTGGGCAAGCCATAACAGATGGCAGGGTGGCCTAGTATAAGGAAGTCTGGGAATGTGGAGAAAGAAGCAGGATCTTGTCTCAGGTCTGCCACTTGAGTGGCTCTGGACCAAAAAGCTGTCTGCTGACTTCTCCCTGGGTCTCTTGGCTGCCTATGTCTTGAGAGGGACTGACAAACATGCACCTTCAGGGGTAGTGACAAGCCTCTTGATTCCCTGTTCCAGGTTTCTCTGGCACTTCCTGTGTCATAGAAGGCACTCATCATCTGTGTTGGGAGCTTCTGAAACTTCATGGGCTCTGTTTCTGTTGAAAGCCCCCTTAGCCCACAGACTGCTGCCTGTACGTCCTTGGGCTTTGCATAAAATCGTTTGCCACCCTGTGCTACACCTAGTGACTGGGCCTTTTACTCAGCCAGAAGCCAGGTGAGACTCTAGTGAAGGAGGGATGAAAGTATCTTGGCATTGTGCTTAGTGTGGCATGCCTGGGCTAGGCACCTCTCCTTCATGCTCCCTGGAAGGAGACTGCAGTCTGTTTCTTATTAGTTTCTTCATGTTAATTGTAATCAGCTCTAGAGCTTGTGGGTTGTTCTTGTGCATCTTCTCAGCCAGGTCACTAAGGAGAATTTGCAGGAGGCATCTGTATCTCCATATTTGCTGTTACTACACTTCCTCAAGGGAAAAATTAAATGTAATATTGCCTTGCTCCCTGAAAACATACACAGAGAGAAGGACACACACACACACACACACACACACACACTGTCTGTCTCTTGCTATTAAGTTACATGTCAGATCTTTTCTCTGGATCCTCCAGCATCAGAAATCCAGGTGTTTCAGAGCCCTTTTCCCATTGTCCCCAGTCACCACGAGTGCTGGTGACTTTAGTGTATCTTATTGCAAAGTGCAACAGCCTTCTTATGATTCCCTGGCTCTCTTCCCTTCTCCTGACTCCTTTCTTGCTGTGCACTTTTCTTTTAACATTCCTGAATAAGTCATTGAGGAATTTCTATGTCCTAAACATCCATGTTGCCTTCTTTCACTCCAAATTTACTTTCCCTCCACCTTACTCACCTTAGAACTCAGATTTATACAGCATAAGGATTTTCTCAGCCTCCCTGTTTTTACTTTCTGCTATCCCACTGCAATCTATTTTTCTTACAGTCTTCTTTCTATGATGGAACACTAGAAGCCAATTCAGAAGGACTATATGATTACAGTTTGTGGTTAATGAAAAGAGGAATTTTAAAGAAAACACCATCTGCAACTTCTCCACATACAGTTATCAACCTGAACATTACCCCAACAAATCTCTTCTTTTGTCAGTCTCCCACACTTTTCTTTTTACCAGGATCCTGGATTTGCTGCAAAAGTGCTGCAGCTGCCATACAGGTTCTTCCCAGCTCCCCACCCCTGGAAACCAGGAGTAAAAGAGTCTTATCAGGACATCTACAAAACTGGTACTGATAGGGCTTCTTTAGATGGCATAATGTGAAACTCTTATCCGGTCTACCCTTTCTGTCCCACCAGAGAAAGGTGAATCTTCAGGAGCTAAACAGAAACATTGTCAGCTTTGGACATGGTACAGCAACCAGCATCTCCTGACCCTCTAGGAAGGTAGCAATAACAGCCACATGGAACTTGATTCAGCTATCTGCAGCTCATGGAACATAGTCAAGAATATTCCACATCTAAGGGAAGCTGCTAGCCCACAAGGCCAGAACAGGATTATTTAAAAGCAACATAGTACCCTGCTTGGACCCATATCTGGGAGACCAAGCAACTTGTCAGCCAAGTAAGGGGAGTCAACATTCAGGCCAAGTGATCTCTTTTTTTTTTTTTATTTTCGTCTGTTTCCTCCTCACCATAACTATTATTTTTCAACGTGTGAGTCCATTACCTTACATCTCCAGCCGACTTTCCTCCTCCTTCTATATGTAATTATTCATATGGTATAGAAGGGCATTGGAGCAGGCCAACACTGTCCCCTACTGTCCATCCTCTTTACTGTTTTATGATCTCTCATTTTCTATTGTCTTACTTTTTTACTTTTATTTTTCTTCATTTCTCTCTTTCTCTAGTCATTCCTCTTATTGTGACATCACCCAAAGTCCAAGGCTTTATTTGGTTTATGATTTAGGAGTATGTATCTTTTTGACCTCTATTTAGTCTACCATAACCAAAACTCCTGTATATTCACACCATTTGTTCCTCTACCTCAATTATCCTCATTCCCGTGTAAGTCTCCCTACCTATCTAACGACCTATTTCTTCTTACCATGATGGCACACATCATTTTCTTTCCTTTTCCTTTGCATCCACTGGGGTCCCTTTGCTTCCTCAACTAATTGGTAACTAAAAAGTATATGTTTTGTAGTAACTTGCAATTCCATTCCTAGAGTGAGTTAGGTGATGAATATTGAACATTGCTGCTGATTGTGCTCAATGCCTAGGAAAAGCTTAGAGATAGATCCTGGTGTCTAGGCTCCGAGTCTAACAGATAAACGTCATCACCACAACTGCATTACAACTTGATCTCTCCCAAACACTGAAAGCACACCCAATGAAAGAAAGGCAACCTCAGTTTAAAGAACAAAACCAGCAAATCCAACCCCATGGGGGTCGTTTGAATAAGCTGCCCCCCTGTACTCTCCAACATTTGAACACTTGGTCTTTTTGGTGGTTCTGGTTGAGGAGGTTTAGGAGGTGTAGCCTTGCTGGAGAAAGTATATTATTGGAGTGTGGGCTTTGAGAGCTTAAGACCTTGGCTTTCTTCAATGATTTTTTTTCTGCTTCATTCTTTCAAGATATGAGCCCTTAGCTTTCTTCTCCTGCAGCCATGCCTGCTTCCTCCTTCCTCCTTCCTCCTTCCTCCATCCTCCTTCCTGCTTCCTGCTTCTTGTTTTCTGCTACTATGCCTCTGCACAGTGATGGACTCTTACCCTCTGGCAGTGCAAACTCAAATCAACTCTTTCTTGTATAAGTTGCTTTTGTCATCCTGTTTTATTCCAGAAAAAAAAGTAACTGATACGCAGAAAAAGCAACCGAAAAGTAACCAATACATCCCAGATCACAGTACAAAAGCATAAGTAACATGCAACAATAAGACAACTTGTCTCCTCCAAAAAATAACCAGCTGCATACTAGTGAACTCTCATAATAATGCTGTAGATAAAATCCCAAAGTGCAGAATTCAAAGGAACAGTTATGAATATTATTGAAAACTATCCAAAGAAAACTACACTATTTTTAAAGAGGATAACAACAAATGACTAAATGGTGTGATGACAGAATTTAATAAAGAGTAACACAGACTGAAGACAAACTCAATGGAAGTAATGGCAGAAGTGAAAACACAATAGGTTAAATAACAAAGTTTAGGGACAAGCCTCATCAAGTGGAACACAGACTATCGGGGTATAAAGAACAGAAGCATCAGATTATTCCGTCAAAGGTCAATAATCATTTTTTTTAATTTATGGATGGAATGGGTAAGAAAGGTGAAGTGTATGTGTTCTAGATGTGAGAGGAGGACAATTTCATGCAAATGGCATAGAACATATTTTAGATAAAATCAAGGAAGAAATTTCCCCAAATATACAGAAACAGAAACCCATCCAGATATGAGAGCCACACAGAATGCCAAAAGAGTCTAGACAAGAAAACAAACTCCTCTCTACATCTTAGAGTTAAAACACTAAATGTACAGGACCAAAAAAAAAAAAAAAAGCATTTTGAAAGCTGCAAAAGAGAAGGGTCAGATCACAGAGAAAGGCGTCAGAACAATGGTTGACTTTTCCTTCCAAACCATGAAAGCAAGAAGGGATGGTACCAATGTCTGTGACACGCTGAAATATCACAATGGCCAGCTCAGTCTACTATACCCAGGAAAACCATACATCATAATAGATGTTTTTCTGTATTCTATCTGACCACACGAGATAAAGGGAATATCTTTCAGACACACAAGACTCAGACACACAAGACCATACAGAAACTGGCAGTATATACAAGGCCTGCATAGCCAGATGGGGTCCAGTGCAAGAAGGGAAGTAGACATGTACTCCTATCCCTAACCCAGAAGCTATCTCCAACTGACAAATGCAAAGGAAAAATTAGTTTTCGCCAATAGTGTCTCACAGGTATACAAATCCGCCCTTAAGGGCAGGCTCCAGGCCCAGTAGAAGATTGACAACATTAATTGAAATTAATACTATTTTTGGAAGTTCTTTTTCTCATTATGCTTTGACTGGGAGTTAATTTTTCTTTTTCCTTTCAGGTCAGGTCTTTTGCATATATATTATGATTTCTGGTGTTGTGTTTTTACAGGATCTCTCTGTGTGTGAACATGTGTATATCTGCATCTATATACATTCCCTGTGTTTTTTCTTTGTTTTTTTTCCTTGTAGTTTGCTTCATCCTATTCTTGTTTGTTTGTTTTTTGTTTTATTTTATTTTTAAATGCTTGTTAAATGTTTGCTTCATCGTATTCTTGTTTGTTTTTTGTTTTATATTATTTTATTTTAAAATGCTTGTTAGTATTCTAATGAGAGTGAGAAAGAAAGAGTGTGGATTTGAGTGGGGTAGCAGGGGGTGGGAGGATCTGGGAGGAGTTGGGGATAGGAAAATCAAAATCAGAATATATTGCATGAAAAATATGTTTTCAATCTAAAAAATCAGAAAGATCTCAAACAACCCACTGATTATCCTTAAGACACTGTACCAGCAAGAACAAAGTAATCCCCAAGGCAGAAAATAAAGAAAAATAATGAAGATCAGGGCAGAAATTAATGAAATAGAAATGAAGAAAACAATAAAAAAATCAATAAAACAAAGGGTTGGTTTTTTGAGAAGATAAAAAAAAATGAAAAATAAGTAGCAAAATTAGTCTCAAATTAATAAAATTAGAGATTAAAAGGTAGAGATTACAATCAACACAGGATATTCAGAGAATAATGAGAACATACTTTAAAATTATATATTCTATCAAGATGAAAAGTCTAAAAGAAATGGATGAATTCTAGACATATATAAAAGAAAATTCTAGATAAATATGACCTACTAATGTTAAATCAAGATGAAGTAAATTATTTAAATAGAATCATAGACTCCAATGAGATAGAAGCAATAATTTAAAATCTTTGAACAAAAAAGCCTAGGGTCAGATAGAGTCCACAAATAGTTTTACATAGTCCTTTAAAGAAGAATTAACACCAATGCTACTCAAACTATACTGTAAAATGGAAAAGAAAGGAACACTTCCAAATTATTCATGAAACTAGGAATACCCTGAGACCTAAACTAGATGAAAATCAAACAACAACAAAAAAGAGAGAATTATAGGCCAATGTCCCTCAGAACATAGGCTCAAAAATTCTCAATAAAGCACTAGCAAATCATATTTAAGAACACATCCCCAAGATCATTGACCATCATTAAATTGGCTTCATTCTAAGGATACAGAGATGGTTCAATATATGTAAATCAATAAGTGTAAGTCACCATATAAATGGACTCAAGTGTAGAAATCTTGTGATCATTTCAACTGATGGAAAAATAAGCTTTTCACAAAATCTAACAACCCTTCATGAAAAAAAAAAACAAAAAACAAATAAACCCTCTGGAGAGTCTAGGAGTGGATAGAAGATATCTCAAGATAATGAAGTTTATCTGTGACAAACCATTAGCCACCATAATGTTACATGGAGAATAGCTCAAAGGTTTTCAACTAAGTAATAACTGGACAATGGTGTTTACTTTCTCTAATACAGTGTTTGAAGTCCAAGCTGGAGCAATAAAATAAAAAAGGAAATGAAATGGATACAAATGGGAAAAAAAAGAAGTCAAAGTATCCCTGTTTTTAAAGGACATGATTTTTGTACACTACAGACTCCACTGGGAAACTCCTAGAGTTGAAAAATACTTTCAGCAAAGTGGCAAGTTACAAAATTTACATACTCAAATCAGTAACCTTCTTATATGCCAAAGACAAACAAATGGAGAAAGAAAGCAGATAAACTCTTTTCCCAATCTGTAGACTGACATTTTGTTCTGCGCATGGATTGTTGGGATTTTTTAAAAATTGTTTTATTTATTTATATTCTAAATGTTTTCCCCTTCCAATCCCCCAGTTGGTGATATTAATAGTGTGGAAAATGACTATCCTTCTAAAAGAAATGCACTGATTTAATGCAATCATCCTTAAAATTCCAACACAATTCTTCATAGAAAAAGGGGGAAAAATATTAAAATTTTTATGGACACACAAAATACTCTGGATAGTCAAAGAGGAACCTCATTCCTGTTCTTAAGCCTTACCCCAGTGCCACAGCATGGTATTGACAGAAAACAGATGCGCTGACCAATGACCTAGAATCAAGGACCCATATCTAAGTCCATGCACCCAAAGAGACCTGATTTTTGACAAAGATGCAAAAAATATACATGGAAGAAAAGATAGTGTCTTTGAAAAATGGTGCTGGGAAAAATAGATACCTACATATAGAAGAAGCAAATTAGATCTTATCTCTCACCCTGCACAAAAATCAATTTCAAACAGATCTAGGATCTTAATATTAGACCTGAAACTTCTAGAAGAAGGAGTAGGAAGTATGCAACAGGAATGGGTTGGAGTAAGAACTTTCTGAATAGGACTCTCTCACCCAGACAACCAACCAACCAACCAGCAACCAGGTCAACAAACAACCAGCATTAAAAATGTTGGTACTTCAAAGAAAACTGTTAATTGACTGAAGACGTAGCCTTCAAAATGGGAAAACTGTTTACCAGCTTAATGTCTAAAAGAGGATTAGTGTCTAGAATATACAAGGAACTGGAAAAAAAACCTAAACAAAAAAAGAGCAAATTAAAATTGTGCTATGGAACTGAGCAGAGAGGTCTCAGAAGAAGAAATACAAACATTTAAAAATATATCTATTAAAGAAACATTTTTTTAAAAAAGAAAAAATTAAAAATATGTCACCAGTCTTAGCCAGCCATCAGGGAAATGAAAATTAAAGCTATTTTGAGATTTCATCTCACACAAGTCAGATGACTAAGATTAAGGAAAAAAAAGAGACCACAAATGCTGGTGGAACTGTGAGAACAGAGAACCCTCATGTATTGTCGGTGGGAGTGCAAATTGGTGTGCACACTAAAAATTGGTGTGCCAGTACTTCAGAAAACTAGAGCTCTGTTGTATGTTTGAAATATTTGACTCTTGGGTATAGGCCCAAAAGGGCTTTACATCTTGCTACTAGACATATATTCATCCATGTTCATAGCTGCTCTAATCACAATAGCTAGGGCATGAAAACAATCTAAATGTCCATTACCTAATGAACAGATAGTGAAAATATAATACAATGAAAGGTTATTCAGCAGAGAGGATAAGTGAAATCATGAAATTTGCAAAAGCATATGGATGAAATGGAAAAACATCACATTAAAATGAACTCAGAAAGGCAAATATTGCATCCTCTTTCTCATACATGGAGCCTAGATTTGAATTTTTACATATGTACATTTGTATAGAGGCGAGTGTATGTAGAGCCCAGTAAACAGAAAGTTTATATACAGCAAACACAAGTACTATATGAGGATCATATATAAATGAGTTTATGTTTTTTTTCATGTTGTTCCTTGTGTATGACCCAGTTATTTTATCTGTGTCCATTCAGTTATATAAAAGACAGTTGCTTGACGTCACACATGAATGATACATATAATACTGTCTTGTATGTTGAACAAAACAGTTGGAACACTTGTCATGTATCTACATCAACAAGAAAACTGATATTCAAAACTTATAGCTTTGATCCTTTGCTAAAGTTCAACAGATGAATCTAAATTGTGACCCTCAAACATGTAAAAGGGTAAAAATAAATGACAGTATTTAATAAGACTTAAATATTAAAGTTACCTACACAATATTAAGCACCAATACCAAATGCTTTGTTTTCTTTTTCTGTTTCTCTTTCTATATCAATAATACTCGTTCCCTTCTGACTTTCTCTTTGACTGTCCTTGCCAAGTAATGCTCACAGCTGCAGGCTCTGTTGTTTACAGTACTACTAGAAGGACCAACGAAATTGGAAGTGTGTTATGTACAGACACCTATAAAAATGTGAATTTTGGCATGCCCAAGGACTCAGATGCAGATGCAAGTCAGTGCTTTGGCTTTGCTCTGGGCCTAGCTTTAACTTCTTTCACAGCCCCATTGTATTGCAGTGGCCAGTCCTAGGGTTTCTGTTACAGGCTTTGCTCACATATTTTTTAAAAAAATTGATTTTGTTATTTTCCTGATTGGCCATTGGTCCCAGAAAAAGACATATTTTATAGCATATTGGCATAATTCACTTGCTTGTAGAGTCTGTACTTCTTTTCGAGTCACACCCCTACTTTCTGCAGAACCTCAGATGAGCCCTTCTTTAGCACAGGTGCCCATCCTCAAAATGATGTCTAACTTCATGGTTTGGAACTAATTTTCTTACATTGGATGATGCTTGGGAATCTTAGGGATTTTTAGGCCCTCTTCCAAGTCACTCCCAAGCCTTGAAAACTCTGTTTCTGAGAGATATGTAAGGCCCGTGAAGAGCAAGGGAGCTCTGCAGTACTGGGTTGGTCTGAGCTTCCAGAAGCTTCTGCAGTGCTAACAGATTCAGTCATTATCAGGGAATTCAAAGTGTTGGAGAATTTGAAGGTGAAAGTGTCTGAGTCCTTTAATGAACTTCAGGCTCCCAGTATGCTTTTGTCCTCTGTCCTCTGACATGCAGAGAGCTTTCTGAAGTGTCAGGCCTCTCACACAGTTCAGGCTTTTAAGGCAGTACATGACTTTGAAACATCTGGTGTCTCTGAGATGCTTAATGTTTTCCAAGAATTCTCTATTTCTGAGAGTTTTAAGATGCTCAGTGGTACTTGGCTCCTGAGAGAAATAGGTAGCATTCAAAGTGCTTGAAGTCTTGGAGATTGTGAGGTCTGTTGAAACTATATGGGCCTTAATGGTGTTGAGAGACTTTAAGGTTCTTGTGGCCTCAGAGCTGGTCAGATGTTCTGAGGTACTGGAGGCACAGGTCCTAAAAATCCTCGAGGTTTTCAAGGTGTGGGATCTTTTGATGTGAATTAAGTGTTCAAGGTGTGTGAGATCTCAGAAGTGCTAAGATCCAGGCATATCCAAGCATCTAAGTACTTATACTTGGTTATGCCTGGATGTCTTGAAAAAGTGTCACCTGTGGATGTGCATCATT
>JANHMN010000224.1:0-17110 GCA_030674055.1 Rhabdomys pumilio
GCTCCTCAATCTCGGGGTAGATTTTAGGTGAGGCTTGAGGGCTTAGTATCTGAGACCAGCTTTGATCTCGGTTTTGGCCCTGAACTGCAAAAAGCCAGGGCTCAGGAGCTTGGCTTCTTTTTTATCCATGGTTTCAACCAAAGAAGGGGACTCTGGACCAGGTCCTGCCAGACCACAATGTACAGCTGTTGATCGGGATGTGACCCAGGTCCTTCCTGGAAAATAATAGCTTTAACTGCAGAAATAATAGACAAGTCATAGGTCCCGTCAGGAGGCCATCCCACATCAAAGGTTGACCATTCTGGGGTGCAAAAAGTCTGCCATGGCCCCTTCTTGATATCAAATGATAGAATATGAGCTCTTGCCCACATTTCTGTCCAATGATCTAATGTCAGGCTTAAAGGAGTTAACACAAACTGAGTCTGCCCCATTGTAACCAGTAACATGAAACACAGACAAAATAGATACACACAAAGACTAACAAAAACCCATCTCAAACGTGTAGACCAACACCAAATTAGAAAAACAGATGGCCAGGAATTCTCTTGCATCCTCAATTCCACGAGGACCACCACGTCTTCCTCAGCCTCCAAATGGGCACCCACCAGGTGTCCCTGGGGCTCCCCTCACCTTGGACATCTCCCAGGTTTAGACAGCAGTGACCCTCATTAGCATCTCTGCTAGTCATCTGTTCACCTCCTGCTGAGACAGAAAGGTTTGCCAAACCAAACCACAAGTGCACTTTTCAGAAACCAGAACAGAATAGCTCAGATGGACAGACACACAAAACAGGAAGAGAATGGCGGGTGTTCCCTCACCTCCCAGAGGGGTTCTGGAGATTAGGGTGGTCACAGATCCCAGAGGAGCCCCCAACTGAAGACCCCCAAAAATAGGGAGACCCTCATTCAAGTCTCGGGAAGTCACAGCCACCCACAAACTCTCACAAGACACCATACCTGGATACAATCAGCAGAGGCTTTATTAGGGAAATTGGCTGGCAGTCAAACCACAAGCTCTCTCAAGAACAAAGTTTGACCCAGAGTGCTGGGCTAAGGGGTCTTTTAAAGAGGAAAACCACAAACCAGGGAAGTGAGGAGGGGGTGAGGGGTTACCAAGGATACATAACATAAGAAGAGTGAAACATTCCAGAGGAACCCACCCTGAATAATTATGAAAATCACTCCATACACTCATTCTTCTCAAAAATGTGGTTTTCCTATGTCACTGTGCCCTACCCTGTCATTTACCAACTATTTATTAACTATTTCTCACTTTGCTCAGCCATAGCCCAGTCATTGTGTTTCGCCACCTGAATGGCTTTCATTCTTTACAGCCAACTCCTGAAACTGGCCTGACTTGTTTCAAAGAAAATTTTCCATGTCCTAAAAGAACTTAAAAAAGAATCTATACACTTATATTCTATAAAAATGAATTTTATAATTTTTTATTCTTCAGGAGTACTACTCATTTATTTAAAAGAATGAATTCATGAGATTCTTAGGCAAATGGATGGAACCTGAAAATATCATCCTGAGTCAAGTAACCCAAGAAAAAAAAACACACATGGTTTGTACTCACTGATAAGTGGATACTAGCTCAAAATCTCATAATGCCCAAGACATAACTCACAGACCACATGAAGCCCAAAAAGGAGAAAGACCAAAGTGTGGGATCTTTGGTCATTCTTACATGGAGTAACAAAATACTCACAGGAATAAATATGAGTCAAAGTGTGGGGCAGAAACTGGAGAGAACATCCACAGGATGGGCCTCCTGGACATCCCTCCCCCATGCAATCACTATATGAAAACATTGTTGTGGATGTCCAGAAGTTCATGCTGACTGGAGCCTGATATACCTTTCTCCTGAGAGGCACTGCCAGAGTCTGACATAAACAGAGGTGGATGCTCACAACATACCATCAAGCTGATCACAGTGTCCCCAATGGAGGAGTTAGAGAGAAGACTGAAGGAGCTGATTGGGCTTGTGGCCCTATGGGGAGAGCAATAATACCAACCAACCTGAGCTCCCTGGTTCTCAATAGCTAGCCTGGGTACATACACGGATGAATCCATGTATATAGCAGTATATGTAGAGGAGAATGGACTTCAAGCGTCAGTGGGAAAGGAGAGCCTTGATCGCTTGAAGGCTGGATGCCCCAGTGAGAGGGAATTGGAGGGCAGGAAAGTGGGAGTAGGTTGATGTGTGAGTGTACACCCTCATAGAAATAAGAGGAGGGAGAATGGGTTAAGGGGTTTCTGGGTGAAGGGTGGACTTGGAAAAGGGAATAACATCTGAAATTTGAAGACAAATAAAGTATAAAATAATAAAAAAGGACAAAACCAAAATGTAAAACAAACAAACAAAACAGATAATGGAACTGGTACTGCAGTCCAAACATTTGAGACTTTTTGGCAGCAACTTAACATTATCTATAATACTGGGATTCCTTATAATTGTTAAGGAAAAGAGACTGTAGAATGGACCTATGGAACTTTTAAACAATATCTTTATAAAACAAAAAAGGGGCAGATATATCCTCATACACCACAACTTTATTTAAATCATGTTCTTTTAATTTTTTATTTAATTTTTTTTTAAATTGGGAGGCTAAGAAACTTTCTGCTGAGTGTCAATGGCACTCCACAACTAGGAATACTTATGCATAGGTGAAAGGGAAGGATCCAGTTACTGGCATAAGACATGATCTTGGTCAGGTATTAAATATGGGGAAGAAGGCATGTTTGTGTTTTCTCTGCAGGATGCTAAAGGAGCATGGTGACTGCCAAATCAATGGTTGAGACATGTTGATGCAAGGAGAAAGAATGATGCTGACTTGTTGGGAGTAAACTCCTAGCAGAAATCAGCTATCTACTTTGCAGCCATCTTGAGCCATAAACTCTGACAATAGACTTGTTTTCAACAGCCTACAACTGCTTAGCACACTTTGATAAACATCTTGTTTTTCCCACATATCTTGTTATATTGTTTAGTGCCCCCAGCTACAAGGAGCACATGGTAAAGTGTCTTCAGCTGTGTTCCCCTGTTTGTGCTTATATATACCCAGGATTTCGTTTCAGTAAATGAGACTTGATCACTCACCCTGTTTTGTCTCCATTCTTCTAGTCTCTTGCCCCTCCATCCTCACTCTCTCTCTTGTTAGAGCCTGTTGTCTAAACTCCTTGGACCAGAGCACTTAGCTACAAAGTGTGGGGCAGTGTGGTCCTATACACTGATCTGTGAGCATGCTGAGTGCCTTGACAGTGGTGACAGGGAAATTGTATTGGACATATGTTCCAAACCTACCATGGCTAACCTAGACCCATGATGATACAAGATGCCTTGTCTCAACGTTTAACACCTTGTGGAACAGAGAATCAAAAAGAGAATTTATAATGACCATTGTGTTGTTCTTAAATGTGACCAATTATTCAGACTCAACTATGGACTGGTCTAGAAATCAATCCAAAACTGGAAATAACAGTCTTCATTTGGAAGTCTGGTTCTGGACATTTTCAGAGACATATATGGAAATTTGCTGCAGTTCTCTGTGATGTTATGTTAGCAAGAGATAAAGTTGGGGCAGGATCTGGATTTCAAACAGGTGTTAGCACATGTGTTAAGGCTCTTTTAATTGTCAAGTTAAAATTACTTTTGTTTCTTCTACAGTATTTCATGTAAGTTACATTGATTATACACATTCTAATTGTGTTTGTGTTTTAAAATCCTGCATTCAGGATCAATCAGCTTTTGTTTCAGTTCCCTGTGTATCACAGAATCTCAGTATTCTAAAAATATCTTTCAAATAGTGGAAGAAATGAGTCAGGCTTTAAGCAGAAGCAAGAGGGTAGTGGGCTTCATTATTTTTGCTATAACAGCTTTAATTACATTAAATGCTAGCACCACTGCTTTTGTCATTGCTATGACACAAGAAGATAAGACAACTACTTTTATTAATCCTTCAGCAAAAAATGTTACTAAGATGCTGAATATACAAGAGGATTTAGATGGGAATTTGGAAGAATGGATTGATGCTGTTTATCCTATTCAAATTATTGGAAGAAGGTTCTGAATTTAATCATAAGGAGCCATCCCGAGTGTCATACAAAATACCACTGGATTCATATTAGTTTAAAATTTTCAGTGGTATTCAGTATAGCTAGGAAACAGTTTAAAGACATTGTATTTAAAGGCAGTGTACTTGGCATAATTCTAACACCTCTCTGGATGCTTTAACAATACATAGTGAGCTTATGAATTTTAAGAATGCTGCTCTGCTGAGCATTGATGCAATAGATACTGCTGATAAAAGGACCAATGGCCTGAGGTCAGTAATTCTATTTTGGCCAAGCTTTAAGAATGGCATATATAGCTTGATCATTCTAGCCCTTTTTGTCCTGGGAATACATTTATTCCTGTCCATCATGTTAAAGCTTATCTTTAACAACATCAATATATTGGCAGCAAAAATAAATAGCTTGAACCTGAAAATGAACCCCCAGACAGAGTTACTAAATTAACAGGCTGGTAAGCCAAGGACCAGTAAGATTTTGCACAGAGACTTACAAACCTTAGACAGAAGTGCATTTATTTGAATAATGCATATTCCACGGCCCATAAGGAAGGCATTCTTGTCAGAATGACCTAAGACAGGCTCAGTTTTTTTAATGAAATAAAAAAGAAGGAGTGGAAGAGAGCCATTTGGGCTCCTTGGCAAGATTCTGATATGGGATAAAGTCAAAAAATGGGCTGGTTGGCAAGAATATGACATTGGCCAAGGACAAGGCATTAGTGTCAGGCAGAAATCTGACATTAGTCTAGAACAACGAAGTAATCTCAGGCAGGAATCAAAATCTTGGGCCAGAACAAAGAAGTAATTTCAGACAGGTTGGTGGGTTTGGTTGTGGAGGAGGGTAACAACTGCTCTGAGGGCAGCAGTTCCTCTGAGATTTGTCAGAATATGGTGTCTTTCCAAGAACAGGCCAGCTCACAACTCATTTAATTTACAGCAGAGGAATGACCATGTACTGCTCATGTGGAACCTCTGAACACATGTTCTGTTGAAATGGTGATTTCACATGACCAGCCACAAAATCATTTGGGATACAATCCAATAGAGAGTGAAATCAGCACTAGAAATAACCAGATGGCTAAACTCAAGCACAAGGACATTAGCAACAAAAAACCAAAGTTACTTGGCATCATCCAAACCTAATCCTCCCACCATAGTAAGTCCTGAATACTCAGTGACACCAGAAAAAAGCAAGATTCAGATTTAAAATCACACTTCTTATTACTATAGGAAACTTTAAGAAGGACATAAATAACTTCATCAAAGAAATACAGGAGAACACATGTAAAAAGGTAGAAGCCCTTAAAGGGGAAATGCAAAAATGCCTTAAAGAATTACAAGAAAACACAAGCAAACAGGTAAAGAACTGACCAAAATCATTCAAGACATAAAAATGGAAGTTGAAACAAAAAAGAAATCACAAAGGGAGACTACACAGAAAATAGAAAACCTCAAAAAGCGATCAGGAGTCATGGATGTAGGCATTATCAACAGAAGAGAAGAGACAGAAGAGAGAATCTCAGATGCAGAAGATACCATAGAAAACATTGATGCAACGGTCAAAGAAAATACAAAATTCAAAAAACTCCTAACTCAAAACATACAGGAAATCCAGGACACAATGAGATACCAAACCTAAGGATAATATGAATAGAAGAAAGGGAAGATTCCCAACTTAAAGGGCCAGTAAATATCTCTAAGAAAATTATAGAAGAAAACTTTTCTAACCTAGAGAAAGAGATGCCTATGAAAATACAAGAAGCCTAGAGATCTCCAAATGAACTAGATCAGAAAAGAAATTTGCCCCCTCACATAATAATCAAAATACCAAGTGCACAAAACAAAGAAAGAATATTAAAAGCAGTAAGGGGAAAAAGGTCAAGTAATAGATAAACACAGACCTATCAGAATTACACCAGACTTATCATTATAGACTATAAAAGCCAGAAGATCCTGGACAGATGTCATATAGACCCTAAGAGAACACATATGCCAGCCCAGGCAACTATACCTAGCAAAACTCTCAATTATCATAGATGGAGAAAGCAAGATTTTACATGACAAAACCAAATTTACACAATATTTTTCCACAAATCCAGCCCTACAAAAAATAATAACGGGAAACCACCAACCCAAGGAAGGAAATTATACCCTAGGCAAAGCAAGAAAGTAATGTTCTTCCAACAAAGTCAAAAGAAGATAGCCACACAAACATAACTACACCTCTAATAACAAAAGTAACAGGAAGCAACAATAATTTATTTTTAATATCTCTTAATGTCAATGGATTATCATTTTTTATTAGTTACTTTTCTATTGGTGTGAAAAACACCATGAGCAAACCAACCTATTAAGAAAGGGTTCATTTGGAATTTCAGATGGTTAGACCATATAAAAATAGAAAGAAGGCAGCAGGTGGAAGACGTGGTAGCTGGAGCAGAAGCTCGGGTATCATCTCAACTGCATGTATGTATATATGTATGTATGTATGTATGTATGTATGTATGTATGTATCTATGTATGTATGTATATGCCTATATGTACATGTACCATTTGTACCATGTTTGCACTTAACTGAAATTACAAATGGCTGAGAATTATGTGAATGCTTGGAATGAATCAAATCTGAGTCGTTTATAAGAGAAGCAAGTTCTCTTAACTACTGAGGGTAGACTCCACCCCAAACTTTTCTTTTAAAAATATTTTTTTTCATTTTCTCCATTCCTTCTCTCCTTTTCACCAAACTCTTACCCCCTGATTCAATATTACTCCATCTCTTCTCCATCTTCTTCTTTCTGCCTTTCTTTTTCTTTCATTTTTCTTTCCTCTTTCCTCCTCTTTCCATTTCCTTTCTCTCTTTCATTTCTTCTTTTCCACTTCCCCTGTTTATTTTGATTTTGTTGCACAGGATTTATTGTTTCCTCAGGATTAAACCAAAGATAGGTGTACTATTATTTTTGTAAAACTCATCTGTTGTGGATGGAGAGATGGCTCAGCATTTAAGAGCACTGACTACACTTACAGAAGTCCTGAGTTCAATTTGCATAGATTTTATAGTGGCAAACAACTATCTGAAAAAGGATCCCATACCTCTTCTGGTGTGTCTTGAGACACCTATATCATTTTATATATATATATGTATATGTATATGTATATATATGATAATACATACACACATGCATATACATTTATATGTGTGTATATATATTTGTAAACATGTATACACTCATATACATGTATATATATATATATATATATATATATATATACATATACATATATATTAAATAAAATACAAAAATAGAACAAACCTCACTTGCTGATTTTTAATGGACATCTGTCATAAGAACATCTAGACACTTTTGGTTTGAGAGCTTTAAGTTGGTCCTTAAGCTTCTATGTTGACGTCTTCCCAGTGATTACTTTCTCTCTTTGATAGTACTTTTGGCTGTTGATTTGTCCTGAGTACTCTCACACACCTGTGTCCAGGCAATTTACTTCCTTGTTTGATGACTACTTTGCATAGGTCCCTAGAGGGCAGCCCAGCTGCCAGGATTTATAAACCAGGCTGTTGCAGTGAGATCTGAAATGCATCAGACCAGCATGGCCATCAAGATGAAGTCACAGACTAAGGTCTTCATATTCCTATTGCTCTGGTTGTCTGGTGAGATATTTAAAAGTATTATAATATGTTAAAATAATTCATTTGTAGAGAAATCGCTATTTCCTATAGGAAGTCAATAGTAAGCAGACAATGCCAATAGAAAGGACATTTTAGATTATAACATTTGTATCATGAAGTCTTTGTGAGTATATATGTATTCTCATTATCTTTTTCTGATTGCAGGTGCTGTTGGAGACATTGTGATGACCCAGTCTCCCAAATCCATGCCTGCATCAGTCGGAGAAATGGTCAGCCTGAACTGCAAGGCCAGTCAGAATGTGTATAGTTCTGTAGCCTGGTACCAACAAAAAACAGGACAGTCACCTAAACTTCTGATCTACGGGGCATCCAACCGGCACACTGGGGTCCCTGATCGCTTCACAGGCAGTGGATCTGGGACAGATTACACTCTCTCCATCAGCAGTGTTCAGGATGAAGACCAGGCAGATTATTACTGTCAGCAGGGTTATACTACTCCTCCCACAGTGCTTCAGCCTCATACACAAACCTCCTCTGAGATTTTAACCAGCTGCCTGTACCACACATTCCCCAGACCTATACACTTTCCCTTCTGTTGCAGCTGTTATGCCTAACTGTTGCAAAGTTTATAAGAAAGTTAATGAACAGATATTTTGAGTTGGAAGAGCCTTATGGAAAAACACCGTAAAGACATTTGTGTCTTTTTTTCTCATGCTTAGAAACTGTGTATTGAATATGATAAATTTATTATTGTATATTCTGAAATGAAAAGCTCCAACGTGAGTCTCCATGGGCTAAATCAAGAACCTGTCAGAAAATATTAACACTGGAGTATGCAGAGAAGAACTTGGTTCTTGCTTAGCACGGCTCTGAGAAGTCTCACTCACATTTGGACTCCTGGCACTATCTGTCCACTTCTCCTTCTCATTAAGATTTTTATTTACACATATAATATTGACTTTCAAAACAATGTAAAATTATATAATGTATTTTGATAATATTCATTTATCTTCTTTCTTTCTGTTACCACTTTTCTCTCCAAATAACACACTTCCAATCCCTAGTCTTCCACCTATTTCCATGTGACATACACATGTGCCGACTCATATCCATATACACAAACACACACACACACACATGCACACACACATGCACACACAAAGACACATGTACACACACAGTGTTTTATGATTTTATAAAACTCTAGGATACAAAAGTGAAAGAAAACATGAGGTTTGACTTCTTAAACAACATATCTCATCTATGCTTCCTATTCCTAGGCTACTTCTGTCTCTGAGGTCTTCTCATCTTCTTTCCCAATGTGGAGACTGTGATAGCTCATTCTACCCTACACTACATTAGTGGTAAATATCACTTTGTATTATGAAAATTAAGTTTGGTTTTCTGTCTTATAATAATGAACAGTATTTGATATTTGTTGAGGGAAATACTTGCACTTCAATTAAAAATGTTACCTAATATGAAATATATATTAATTAAAAAATATTTTTAAAATATTTTATTTTTGGTATTTGTATTTGAGAGAAGGAATCGTGTCCTGATAAATGGAGAAATGAATTGTGATCTCACAAAATTAGACCTACGTTTTCCTAATCACTGTGATCGATGTTATGGGTCATCACACCCAGCCTTGAGCACCATTTAGAATCCCAGAGATAATACTGGGTTACAAATAGTTGTTTGAGAACACCAAATATTTCTAATTTATCACCAAAACAATTACTCTGTTTTCTGGTTTCTCATGATGGTTTGTTCCCATTGTGCTGCTACTGTACATGATGGTTTTGTCTCACTGTAAGCATTCAAGCATCATGGGCTCTTTCACAATGTAGTCCATTCTAGATTATTTTTGAAGTCCCATAAAGGACATAACATAAGTAATTAATGAGTGCCTTGAATAGTTCTTACTACTGATTAAGGAGAATAAAGGAATATCAAATGAGGCTTATAATATTGTCTTTATCTTTTCTGAAATATTATGAGAAAATAAAAATTACTGTAGTAGCTTGCAAAGACAATTACCACAGAGTTATTATAATCATGGGACCAGAATAAGGCTAAAAGCCAATTTGTTCCAGGTCATATTCACACTACACTTCTAATTGGGCTGTGTAGTTCAAAAGTCCACTGTTCTAAATTTAGGCTTAAAGATGTTCAGAATAGTCATTAGTATTTCCTTTTCTTTTATTGGATATTTTCTTTATTTATATTTCAAATATAATTTTCTCTCACTGTGCCTTGCCTCGGGAAACCTACAATCCCATTTTCCTCCTCCTTCCTTGATGAGGATCCTCCCCACAGTACCCACCCACTCCTGCCTTCTAGCCTTGGCATTCCCCTACACTGGGGCATTGAAACCACCACAGGACAAAGGGTCACTCCTCCCATCAATGTCCAACAAGACCATTCTCTGCCACAGATGATGCCGGATTCATGTGTACTCTTTGGATGGTGGTTTAGTACCTGTGACCTCTGGATGGTTCAGTTAACTGAGATTTTTCTTCCTATGGGGTTGCATTACTTTTCAGATCATTCAGTACTTCCTCTAGTTCTTCCATTAGCATCACCAGGCTCAGTTCAATAGTTGGCTTTATCTGCATCTGTTTTGGTCATGGACTGGTAGAACCTCTCTGGGAACATCCATACGAGGCTCCTGTCAGCAAGCACTTCTTGGCATCAGCAATAGTGTAGGGGATTGGAGTCTGAAGTTGGGATGGTTCCCTAGGTCGGACAGTCTCAGTTTGGCCTTTTCTTCAGTCTCTGTTCCATTTTTTTTGCCTGTCTTTTCTTTGGACAAAAATATTTCTGGGTTAAAATTTTTAAGATATGTGGTGTAACCCAACCCTCTACTGTGGCCCATGGAGATATGTTGGAGGTGGTTTCATAGGTTGTTTCCCCTTTGTTGATTATTTTGGCTAAAGCCTTCAATATTGTGTACTAAGAGACTCTTATTTCTCTGGAGTCTGGAACTTTCTAGTGGCTACACCTAGGTCCCCATCCCCCAGTGCTGCATGTTTCTAATCAATTTTCTGACCTTCTGTACTTCTTTCCTTTCCCTTTCAATACTTGATCCTGCCCACCTCTTTTCCTTCCTCATCCTCTCTCCTTCCCAGGTCTCTCCCTCCTGAAATTGTTTTGTTCCCTATTCTATGTAGAACTGAAACATCTACATTCCAGTCTTCCTTCTTCTTATACTCCAAATGGTTGTGTGTTGTATTATGGGTATTCTGAGCTTCCGGGCTAATATCCACTTATCTGTGAGAACATAAAAAGTATGTTCTATTGTGTCTGGTTTAACTCACTCAGGATAATATGTTCTAGTTCCACTCATTTGCCTGTGAATTTCATGAAGTTCTATTTTTAATAGCTGAGTAGTGCACCATAATGTAAATGTGTCACATTTTCTGTATCACTTCTTCTGTTGAAGGACATCTGTGTTATTTCTAGATTTTGGCAATTATAAATAAAGCTGCTTTAATTGTAGTATAGCATGTGTCCTTGTTATATGTTGGAGCACCTTTTGAGTATATGTCTCAATAGTGGTATAGTTGGGTCTTCAGGTAGAACTATTTCCAATTTTTTCAGAAACTGCCAAATTTATTTCCAAAATTATTTTACCAGTTTGCAATTCCATCATCAATGGTGAAGTGTTTCTCTTTCTCCACATCCTCACCAGCATCTGCTATCACCTGAATTCTTGATCTTAGCTATTCTGACTGGTGTGAGGTGGAATCTCAGGGTTGTTTTGATTTGCATTTCCCTTATGACTAAAGATGATATTCTTCAGTTGAGAATTCTTTATTTAGCTCTGTACACCACTTTTAATACTGGTATTTGGTTGTCTGGAGTCTAACTTCTTGAATTAGTTGTATATCATGGATATCAACTCTCTATAGAATGTAGTATTGGTAAAGGTGTTTTTGCAATATGTGGATTGCTGTTTAGTCCTATTGACAGTGTCCTTTTTCCTGGGTTCCCTGTGTCCCCTATGTCCTGGAGGTTCCCAGTTGCACTAGTTATTTGAGCATTGGGTGAGGCCCCACCTAAGATCCAGGAAGCCAAGCTTCCTATGTGTGTGGGTGAAGTGCATGGAGCTTCACAGCCCAGGTTCACTCCTAGGTGGCAGATGGAAACCAGAAGGAACCAGTACTTCTTTTCTTATATTTAATTAACTACTTCTCTCTATTTTTTTATAGTTAGTTTCCCTATTCTTTTATTGTTCTTTAAACTCATTATCTTATCAGTTTAGCCTCTTGGGACTCTTTAGTTTGTACCTTGTGCTGTGTTTCTACTGCACCAGCTCTTTAGCTAGCTCAGAGCTCCTGGCTTGGCCTTTTCCAAGACTCTCTAACTTAATGTGCTGCTGCCAAATTTAGGCCTTCATTCCAGGCATCTGCCACAAGTCTCTGGCCAATGTACACTGCTTTCATGGACTAAGGCTGGTCTTCAATAACAACAAAAACAACAGAAAGCCCAGAAACACATGGAAGTGGATCAAGTCTCTACTCAATGATAATTTGGTCAGGGAACAAATAAAGAAAGAAAAATTTTTAGAATTTAGTGAAGCTATTACACAGAATAGAAACTAGAGAAACACTAAATAATTCATTCTATGAAGCCATAATTATGCTTATACCTAAACCACAAAAAGACCAAAAAAGAAACAGAACTTCAGAACAAATTCTTTTATGATTATTGATGCAAAAATACTCAATAAAATTCTCACAAACTGAATTCAAGAACACATCAAAACCATCATTCACTATGATCAATAGGCTTCATCCCATGGATGCAGAGATGGTTCAATCAGAGGAAATCCATCAATGTAATCTGCTATACAAACCAACTCAAAGAAATAACCAACATTATCATCTCATTAGATGCTAAAAAACATTTGCTAAAACACAATATCCCTTCATTGTAAATGTCTTGGAAAGATCAGGAATTCAAGTCCCACACCAGAGATAGTAAATGCAATATACAGCAAAGTAGTAGCCAACTTTTACAAAATGAAGAGGAACTTGAAGCAATCATACGAAAATCTGGAACTAGATAAGGCTACCCACTCTCTCCCTATCATTCAATATAGTACTCAAAGTTTTGATGAAAGTAATTAGGCAACAAAAGGAGGTCAAAGAAATACAAATAGGAAAGGAAGAAGTTAGAATATCCATATTTGTAGATGATATGATAGTATACTTGAGGGACTCCAAAGCTTTCACCAGAGAACACTTAAACATGATAAACAACTTCAGAAATGTGGCTGGATATAAAATTAACTCAAACAAATCAGAAGCTTTTTTCTACTGAAAGGATCAACATGTTGAATAGGAAATTAGGTTAATGACACCATTCATATTTGTCATACAATATATAAAGTACTTTGATGTGATTCTAACCAAGCAAGTGAAAGATCTGTATGACAAGAGCTTCAAGTCTCTGAATAAAGAAATCAAAGAAGATCTCAGAAGATGGAAAGATCTCCAATGCTCATAGATTGGCAGGATTAAAATAGTATAAATGGCCACCTTGACAAAAGCAATCTACAGATTCAATTCAATTCCATGAAAATTCAAACTTAATTCTTCATAGAGTTAGAAAGAGCAATTCCCAAATTCATTTGGAATAACAAAATCTTAGGATAGCAAAAACCATTCTCAACAATAAAAGAACTACTGGAGGATCACAATTCCTAACTTCAAAGTGTACTACAGAGCAATCATGGTAAAACCTGCAAGGTATTGGTAAAGAGACAGACAGGTAGATGAATTAAATAGAATTGAAGACCCAGAAATGAAGCCACATACCTATGGTCATTTGATCTTTGACAAATTAGCTAAAACTGTCCAGTGGAAAAGGGACAGCATTTTCAACAAATGGTGCTGGTTCAACTGTCAGTCAGCATCTGGAAGGATGCAAATTAATCCATTCTTACCTCCTTGCACAAAGTTCAAGATCAAGGAGATGAAGGGTCTCCATATAAACCCAGATATGCTGAATCTAATAGAAAAGAAAGTGGGGAAGAGCCTCAAACACATGGGCACAGGGGGAAATTTCTTAAGCAGAACACTAATGGCTTATCCTCTAAGGTCAACAATCAACAAATTGGACCTCAAAAAATAGAAAAGATTTTGTAACACAAAGGGCATAAGGGCATTGTCAATAAGCCAAAACAACAATGAACAGTTTGGGAAACGATCTTTACAAATCCTAAATCTGATAAAGGGCTAATATCATATATATATACATATATATATATTATGTATATAATATATATGTATATATATTATTTATATATGTATATATTATTTATATATATATATATTTATTTATATATATAAATATAAATATAAATATAAATATAAAATAAATATATATATTTATATATATAAATAATATATATATATATATTTGACTATTTGCAGATAATAAAACTAAAACTTCCACAGGAGATCACCTAGAACTGATAAACAACTTCAGCAAAGTGGTTGGATATAAAATTACCTCAAACAAATCAGTAGTCTTCCTCTACTAGAAAGATAAACAGGCTGAGAAAGGAATTAGGGAATGACACCCTTCACAATAGTCATAAATAACATAAAATGCCTTGGTGTAAATCTAACTAAGCAAGTGAAAGATCCATATGACTAAAACTTCAAGTCTCTGAAGAAATAAATCAAAGAAGATCTCAGAAGGTGTAAAGATCTTCCATGCTCATGGATGGGCAGGACAGATATAGTAAAAATGGCCATCTTGCCAAAATCAGTCCACAGATTTACTGCAGTTCCCATCAATATTCCAACTTAATTCTTCTTAGAGATAGAAAAAGAAATTCACAATTTCATTTGGAATAACAAAAAACCCAGGATAGTGAAAACTGTTGTCTACAATAAAAGAATTTCTTGGGGAAATCACCATCCCTGACCTCAAGCTGTAGTACTGAGAAGTAATGATAAAAACTGCATAGTATTGGTACAGAGATAGGAATAAAGATCAATGGAATAGAATCGAAGGCCAAGAAATAAACCCACATACCTATAGTCACTTAATCTTTGACTAAGGATCTAAAACAATTCAGTGGGAAAAAAGACAGCATTTTTACCAAATGGTGCTTGTTGAACTGGGCTTCAGTATGTAGGAAAATTCAAATCGATCCATTATAATCTCCTTGTACAGAACTCAAGTCCAAGTGAATCTTGGATCTCCATATAAAACCAGGCTCACTGAAATTAATAGAAGAGAAGTTATGGAAGAGCCTCGAACACCTATTTATCTGCAGAACTTAAACATGAGATTCATATCACCTAAAAGAATGTTTAGCATCCTTATTCATCAGGGAAATGCAAATCAAAACAACCCTCACATCAGTCAAAATGGCTGTGATCTAAAACTCAGATGACAGCAGATGCTAGGGAGAATGTGGAGCAAGAGGAACACTCCACAATTGTGGGATTGCAAACTGGATTGCACTTTGGAAAGCAATCTGACAGTTCTTGAGAAAACTGAAAACAGTTCAGTCTGAACATCCAGCTATACAGCTATTTGACATATATCCAAAAGATGCTCAAATATATAACAAGGACAATTATACAATTATAACAGCCTTAATTTTAATATCCAGATGATAGACATAACCCAAATGTCCTTCAACAGAAGAATGGATACAGAAAATATGGCACATTTACACAATAAAGTACTACTCCATTAGCCCCACCTAGGACTCTATCCCATATAAAGTTGCCAAACCCAGAAGCTATTGTAGATGCTGGGAAGTGCATGCTGATATGGTTGAGCATATGGCAAGGGAACATGATATGGTTGTCTCCTGAGAGGCTCTGCCAGAGCCTAACAAATACAGAGGTGGATGCTCAAAGCCAACCATTAGACTGAGTGCAGCATCCCTGATGGAAGAGTTGGATAAGGGACTGAAGGAGCTGAGAGGGTTGCAGCCCTGTGGGGGGGGAGCAACAGTTTCAATTACCCAGACATCCCAGAGCTCCCTGGAACTGGACCTCCAATCTAAGAGTACACACACAGGAACCCATGGCTCTGGCATGCTATGTAGCAGAGAATGGTCTTGTTGGAAATCTGTAGGAGGAGCAACCCTTTGTCCTATGGGGGTTCAATGCCCCAGTATAAAGGAATGCAAGTGTGGGAAGGCAGAAATGGGTAGGTGGCTGGGTAGGGGAGCACCCTCATAGAGGCAGGGGTAGGAGAAAACAGATAGATTTCTAGAGACATGACCTGGAAAGGGAATAACGTTTGAAATGTAAATTTAAAAATGTCCAATAAAAGAAAAGAAAGCACACTAAAGACCATTCTGAACATCTTTAAACCTAAATTTAGAACAGTGCCCTTTTGAAACACACAGCACAATTAAAAGTGTAGTGTGAATATGACCTGGAACAAATTGGCTTTTAGACTCTTCCTGGACCCATGATTGTAATAACTCTGTGGTAATTGTCTTTGCAAGCTACTACAGTAATTTTTATTTTCTCATCATATTCCAGTAAAAGAAACAGACAATATTAGAAGCCTCATTTGACAGCCCTTTATCTTCTTAAATAAATAGTAACAAATTTTCAAGGACCTTATTAATTACTTATATTATGTCCATTGTGGGGCCTAGAGAATAATCTAGAATGGATTACATTGTGAAAGAGCCCATGGTATTTGAGGGAAGACAGTGGAGACAAAACCATCATATGCAGTAACAGCACAATGGGAACAAACCATCATGAGAAGACAGAAAACAAAATCATTATTTTGGGGATAAATTAGAAATATTTGGAGTTCTCAAACAAGTATTTATAATCCTGTTCTATCTCTGGATTTCTAAATGGTGCACAAGACTGGGTGTGATGACCCATACCATTGATCACAGTGCTTAGGAAGAGGTAGGTGTAACTTTTTTGAGATCAAAATCCACTTTTAGTTTAACAGGACAAGATAACTTCTCTCAAAAAAAAAACAGGAACAAAGTAAATTTTCAAGTAATTATTAATTAATACATGTCTGAGATTAGTTATCATAGTGTTTTTATTGAAGTATAGAGTATTTCCCTCAACAAATATCACTGTTAATTATCATAAGACAGAAAATAAAACTTGATTTAATAATACAAAATCACATTTACCACTAATGAAGTGTAGGGTAGAATGAGGTATTACAGTCTCCACATTGGGAAAGTAGATGAGACGATAGCAGAGGCAGAAGTGGCCTAGGAATAGGAAGCATGGATGAGATATGTTATTTAAGAAGTCAAACCTCATGTTTTCTCTGATTTTTGTATCCAAGATTTTAATAGATTCATAAAACCCTGTGTTGTTTCTCTCTCTCTCTCTCTCTCTCTCTCTCTCTCTCTCTCTCTCTCT
>JANHMN010000224.1:17120-27991 GCA_030674055.1 Rhabdomys pumilio
GTGTGTGTGTGTGTGTGTGTGTGTGTGTGTGTGTGTGTGTGTGTGTGCGTGTGTGTGTACATGTGAGTGGCCACATGTGTATGTCACATGGAAACAGGTGGGGGACTAGGGAAAAGAAGTGTATTAGTTGGAGGGAAAGGTAGTAACAGAAAGAAGAAACAAGAGGAATGAAGATTGTCAAGATACATGATATAATATTATATTGTTTTGAAAGTCAATACTATATGTATAAATAAGAATCTTAACTGGAAGAAGAAGTGGACAGATATTGCCACGAGTCCAAAAGTGAGGGATACTTCTCAGAGCTGAGCTAAGCAAAACCCAAGTTATCCTCTGCGTCCAGCAGGACTATAGCCTGGCAGGCTTTTGATTTAGCCCATGGAGAATCATAGTGGAGCTTTTCATTCCAGAGTATAGGAAAACAAATTTGTCATTTTCAATACACAGAATCTAAACATGAAAAATAATAAAAAGACACAAATGTTTTTTCTTCATTTTTTCATAATGATCTTCCAAGTCAAAGTATTTGTTCATTAACTTTCTACCAAATTTTGCAACAGTTAGGCATAGCAGTCGCAAGCAGAAGGAGAAGTGTGTAGGTCTGGGGATGTGTGGTATAGAGAGCTGGTTAGAATTTCAAAGGAAGTTTGTGTAGGAGGCTGAAGCACTGTGGGAGGATAGCTGTTATACTGCTGACAGAAATAAATGGCTGGGTCTTCAGCCTGCACACTGCTGATGGTGAGAATGAAATCGGTCCCAGATCCACTGCCTGTGAAGCGATCAGGGACCCCAGTGTACCGGTTAAATGACCCATAGATCAGAGGTTTAGGCGACTGCCCTGGTTTCTGTTGGTACCAGGATACAGCAGTACCCACATTCTGACTGGCCTTACAGGTCTGGCTGACCGTTTCTCCTACTGATGCAGGCATGTATTTGGGAGACTGGGTCATCACAATGTTTCCATCAGCACCTCCAATCAGAAATAGATAATGAGAATACATATATACACACAAAGACTTCATGATACAAATGTTATAATCTAAAATGTCCATTTAGAGGGCTTGCTTCAAACTCCTCTCCATTTACTTTGATGTTGGCTACTGGTTTGCTGTATACTGCTTGAATTCATGATCTTTCCAAGACTTTTATCATGAAGGAATGTTGAAATTGGTCAAATGATTTTTCAACATCTAATGAAATAATCATATGCATTTTTTTCATAAATTTTGTTATATAGAGGATTACAATGATAAGTTTCCATGTATTGAACCATCCTTGAATTCATAAGATGAAGCCTATTTGAACAATATGGAGCATAATTTTGATGTGTTCTTTGATTCGGTTGGCAAATTTTTTTTTCATTTTTTTTATTAGATATTTTATTTACATTTCAGATGCCAATCCCTTTCCCTATTTCCCCTCCCCAGAAAACCCCTATCCCGTGCTCCCCTTTTCCATTTGGCTTTTATACAATTTTTTTAAATGTTAACCAAGGGCTTTATAAGTATAGTTATGCTCAATCAGAAGTGTAGCCTAATACCCAACCTAGCTATGAAAACTATCTTTGACTAGTGGAGACACATGAACTTCTGCCTCCATGCTCCCTCTCTCTTTCTCTCTCTCTTTTTCTCTCTCATTACCGAGCTACTCATCTACTTTCTCTTCTCCTCTCCTTACTCCATCTTTTCCTCTCAGTGCTCCTTTCCCCTTAGCTCCTCCTACATATTACCCTTCCTGTTAAAATAAAGCTTTTCTCAGAATACAATTAGAGCATAATTATTCCTATTTGTACCAGTGAGGTACAAGATAGTCTTAATACCCAGTCCATCCTTTTGTTGACTAGCCAGAACCTCTGCCGTCTCTCTTGACTAGAACACTTACTTTTGAAGCTGGCTTTTTCTTGGCTTTAGAATGAATGTCAGCTGAGAACCCTCCACTCAGATCTTTTCTCTCAAGGTAAATAGCCTGGATTGGTCATGAGTCTATAGGTCTTCAATGCTGTCAGAAATCCAGAATGACTAAATTAACTAAATTTATGGGAAGCACTAAGCATAGCTTCTAAAACTTAGCCAACTTATAGAGACCACTGAACACCTGGACAACCCCTATACTACCGAACGTTGGAGCATCAAATCTTCAGCCTTCTGGCCCAAACTCATCTGACAGACCTTAGTGCTGCAGAATTATTAAGGTCTGGTTACTCTGTCTAGGCAGATATAATCAGTCGACTATTCTGTAAATGTGTCCTTTTCTGGACAGTAATTTGTCTGTAGATGAAGAGAGGCAATTCTTGTCTGGTGGCTGTCTCACCACAACTGGAGTAACTCCAAGGATGCTCAATTTCTTCTTAGAATCCGAGACAGGAAGCTGTCAGGAGCAGACAGGTCTCTAATCAAAATGAACATTAATATAGAAATATTTGTGATGTCAATTCTATGGATTTCTGATGTTTTGAAATCCAACTATCCATGTAAGGTAACTTGGACTTTTGTCTATTATCTCCTCTCAGCTATTTCTAAATGAAATATAGAAAACACCCTAACAATAAACTCAAAGTCATGAATTTGCTATAGTCCCTTAACTCACAGGCTAATCATCCCAAGTCAGTTAAAAAAGTTAAAGAAGGACTGGGTCTAAGTCTTGTATTTCTAAATGTGTTATACAGGCACAATGCCCATGAGAGTATCTATATTCATTTCACTTTCATATCAATAAGAAGCTCATACCAATGAAAACCTTAAATTTGAAATCCAAGTGAATTTAGTACCATTTAAGAAATTATAACTTCATCTTAATACTAAATTGTACAGATTTCTACCAATAGGTTATGGCTATGCCATAAATCCTAGCTAATCCTCCCTGTTCCAACAAAATCACTACTGTTCCCCAGAGAGACAGCCCCATATTAACCACCTTAGTCCTCTAGCCTGGGGAATAGGGGCGCTGACTCTTCTTTAACTTCTTCAAGCTGATCACGGGCGTCGAGACATCAGAAGAGAGGTGGGGGGAAGAGCAAATTGATAAGCCTCTGACACTGTGTCTTCACTGCATCTAGATGGAATTCCCAGACACCAGAGGTTTGAATAGGTCCGTTCGGTTTGCTTGATGAGTATATACACCAAGGTTGTGCATTCTGCAGTATACAATTCTCTGGACAAGTTTTAGTATCAAGAAAAAAAATATTTTTTCCTAGAGGGCAGACATTTTTTTTAAAGATGTTGGTTCTAACAACTTTTTCCCCCCTTTATGTAGTTGGTCATAATATTTACATTTCAATTTTTACCTCTTATCCCATTTCCCCCACCACCCAGGAATCTCTTATCCCATCCTCCCCCTTATATCCCTTCTATGAGGCTGTGCCCACACCCACCCCCAACCCCCACTACCCCCTCCTCACCCCCACACTCCCCCCTTCTGTGTTAGTTTTTCATGGGACAAAGAATCTCCTCTCCCACCCATGCCCAACAAGGCTGTCCTCCCCTACATATATCACTAGATTTGAAGGTCCCTCCCTATGTGTTCCCAGGCTGGTGGTTGAGACCCTAGGGGGCTCTGGATTGTTTGGTATTTTTACTTTCCTTTTGGGGTCACAAACCCTTTTCTGCTCCCTCAGTCTTCTAAGTTCTCCATTGGGAAACCCTTGATCATATCAGTGGTTAGTTGTGGGCATCATCCTCTGAATGTGTCAGTTTCTGGCAGATCTCTAAGGAGACAGCTATAACATGTGGTTGACAGCATGCATTTCCAGTCTTCTACATCAACATCTAGCTTACGTGACAGTACATGGGATGGATGTCCAGGTGGAATGGTCTCCTGATGACTCCTCTTTCAGTTTCTGTCCCATGTTTTGTTTCCATAATTGAGTATTTTGGTTACTGGTTCTAAGTAGAACTGAGGTATCCCCTCTTGGTCTTTCTTCTTCATGAGCTTCACATGGTCTGTGGGTTGAGTCTCCACTATTCTAAGTATTTGGGCTAACATACGCTTAACAGTGAGTAAATACCATGTGTGTTCTTTTGTGATTGGGTTAACTCACTCAGGATGGTAATTTCTAGATCCATCCATTTGACTATAAATTTCTCGAATTCATTATTTTTAATAGCTGAGTAATACTCCATTGTGTAGATGTACCAAACTTTTTATATCCATTCTTCCGTTGAGGGACATCTTTTTTCTTTCCAGCTTCTGGCTATTATAAATAAGGTTACTATGAACATAGTGGAGCACATGTACTTGTTATATGTTGGAGCGTCTTCTGGGTATATACCCAGGAGTGGTATAGCTGGATCCTCGGGTAATGCTATGTCCAGTTTTCTGAGGAACCACCAGACTGATTTCCAGAGTGGTTGTACCAGCTTGCAATCCCACCAACAGTGGAGGAGTGTTCCTCTTTCTCTGCATCCTCGCCAGCATCTACTATCACTTGAGTTTTTGACCTTAGCCATTCTGACTGGTGTGAGATGGTATCTCAGGGTTGTTTTGATTTGCATTTCCCTGATGACTAAGGATGTTGAGCATTTCTTAAGGTGCTTCTCAGCCATTCAAGTTTCCTCTGTTGAGAATTCTTTGTTTAGCTCTGTTCCCCATTTTTAATAGGGTTATATGTTTTTCTGGAGTATAATTTCTTGAGTTCTTTGTAAATCTTGGATATTAGCCCTCTATCGGATGTGGGATTGGTTAAGATCTTTTCCCAATATGTTGGTTGCCATTTTGTCTTATTGACAATTTCCTTTGCCTTACAGAAGCTTTACAATTCGATGAGGTCCCATTTGTCAATTCTTGATCTTAGAGCATAAGCCATTGGTGTTCTGTTCAGAAACTTTTCCCTGTTCCTAGGTATTCGAGGGTTTTCCACACCTTCTCTTCTATTAGTTTCAGTGTATCTGATTTTCAGTGAAGGTCTTTTATCCACTTGGATTTGAGCTTTGTACAAGGAGATAAGCATGGATCCATTTGCATTTTTCTACATGTTGACCTCCAGTTGAACCAGCACCATTTGCTGAAAATGCTGTCCTTTTTCCACTGGATGGTTTTAGCTGCTTTGTCAAAGATCAAATGATCATAGGTATGTGGGCTCATTTCTGGATCTTCAATTTTATTCCATTGATCTTCCTGCCTCTATCTGTACCAATACCATGCAGTTTTTATTACTATTGCCCTGTAGTACAGTTTGAGGTCAGGGATGGTTATTCTCCCCGAAGTTCTTTTGTTGTTGAGAATAGTTCTCGCTATCCTGGGTTTTTTGTTGTTCCAAATAAATTTGCAAATTGCTCTTTCTATCTCTGTGAAGAATTGATTTGGAATTTTGATGGGGATTGCATTGAATCTATAGATTGCTTTTGGCAAGATGGCCATTTTCACTAAATTCATCCTGCCAATCCATGAGCATGGGAGATCTTTCCATCTTCTGAGATCTTCTTCTATTTCTTTCTTCAGAGACTTGAAGTTCTTCTCATACAGATCTTTCACTTGCTTGGTTAGGTTCACTCCAAGATATTTTATATTGTTTGTGACTATTGTGAAGGGTGTCATCTCCCTAATTTCTTTTTCAGCCTCTTTATTATTTGAATATAGGAAGGCAACTGATTTGTTTGAGTTGATTTTATATCCAGCCACTTTACTGAAGTTGTTTATCAGGTTTAGGAGTTCTCTGATGGAAATTTTTGGGTCACTTAAGTACACTATCATATCATCTGCAAATAGAGAAATTTTGACTTCTTCTTTTCCTATTTGTATCCCTTTGACTTCCTTTTGTTTTCTAATTGTTCTAGCTAGATCTTCCAGTACTATATTGAATAGGTAGGGTGAGAGTGGACAGCCTTGTCTAGTCCCTGATCTTAGTGGGACTGCTTCAAGTTTCTCTCCATTTAGTTTGATGTTGGCGACTGGCTTGGTGTATATTGCTTTTACTATGTTTAGGTATAGACCTTGAATTCCTGCTCTTTCCAGAATTTTTAACATGAAGGGATGTTGAATTTTGTCAAATGCTTTCTCAGCATCCAGTGAGATGATCATGTGGTTTTTTTCTTTGAGTTTATTTATGTATTTGGTTACATTGATGGATTTTTGAATATTGAACCATTCCTGCATTCCTGAGATAAAGCCTACTTGATCATGATGGATGATTGCTTTGATGTGTTCTTTGATCCGGTTTGCGAGAATTTTATTGAGCATTTTTGCATCAATATTCATAAGAGAGATTGGTCTGTAGTTCTCTTTCTTTGTTGGGTCTTTATGAGGCTTTGCTATGAGCGTAATTGTAGCTTCGTAGAACGAATTGGGTATTGTTCCTTCTGTTTCTATTCTGTGGAATAGTTTGAAGAGAATTGGTATTAGGTCTTCCTGGAAGGTCTGGTAGATTTCTGCACTAAAACCATCTGACCCCAGACTTCTTTTGGTGGGGAGATTTTTGATGACTGCTTCTATTTCTTTAGGGGTTATAGAACTGTTTAGATGGTTTTTCTGCTCCTCATTTAACTTTGGTACCTGGTATCTATCTAGAAAGCTGTCCATTTCATCCAGATTTTCCAATTTTCTTGAGTATAAGCCTTTGTAGTAGGATCTAATGATTTTTTAAATTTCCTCTGTTTCTGTTGTTCTCTCCCTTTTCAGTTCTAATTTTATTGATTGGAGTGCTGTCTCTGCGCCCTTTGGTTAGTCTGGCTAAGGGTTTGTCTATCTTGTTGATTTTCTCAAAGAACCAGCTCCTGGTTTTGTTGATATTTTGTATAGTTCTTTTTGTTTCAACTTGGTTGATTTTGGCCCTGAGTTTGATTATTTCCTGCCATCTACTCCTCTTCGGTATATTAGCTTCTTTTTGTTCTAATGCTTTCAGGTGTTCTGTCAAGTTGTTAATGTACGCTCTTTCCATTTTCTTTTTGTGGGCACTTAGAGCTATGATTTTTCCTCTCAGTACTGCTTTCATGGAGTCCCACAAATTTTGATATGAAGTGTCCTCATTTTCATTTAAATCTAAAAAGTCTTTAATTTCTTTCTTTATTTCTTCCTTGACCAAGTTATTATTGAGTAGAGTATTGTTCACTTTCCATGTGTATGTGGGCTTTCCATTGTTTTTGTCCATGTCAAAGACGAGCATAGTCCATAGTGGTCTGATAGGGTACAAGGGATTATTTCAATTTTTTTGTATCTGTTGAGGACTGTTTTGTGACCAATTATATGGTCTATTTTGGAGAAGGTACCATGAGGTGCTGAGAAAAAGGTATATTCTTTTGTTTTAGGATGAAAGGTTGTATAGAAGTTAGTTAAGTCCAATTGGTTCATAACTTCTGATAGTTTCATTTTGTCTCGATTTAGTTTCTGTTTCCATGATCTGACTATAGCTGTGAGTGAGGTGTTGAAATCTCCCACTATTCTTGTGTGGGGTGTAATGTATGCTTTAAGTTTTAGTAAAGTTTCTTTTATGTATGTGGGTGCCCTTGCGTTTGGAGCATAGATGTTCAGAATTGGAAGTTCTTCTTGGTACACTTTTCCTTTGATGAATATGAAGTGTCCTTCTTTATCTTTTTTGATTACTATTGGTTGAAAATTGATTTTATTTGATATTAGAATGGCTACTCCAGCTTGTTTCTTGGAACCATTTGCTTGTAAGATTGTATTCCATCCTTTTACTCTGACATAGTGTTTGTCTTTTTCACAGAGGTGCGATTCCTGTATGCAGCAAAAATCTGGGTTGTGTTTATGTATCCAGTCTGACTGTCTATGTCTTTTTATTGGAGAATTGAGTCCATTGATATTAAGAGATATTAAGGAATAATGAATGTTGTTTCCTGTTATTTTTGTTGTTATTATTGGCGTTGGAGTTATGCTTGTGTAGGGGTCTTCTTTTAGGGTTGTTGGAAGATTACTTTCTTGCTTTTTCTAGGTTGTAGTTTCCCTCCTTGTGTTGGAGTTTTCACCCAATTATCCTTTGAAGTGCTGGATTTGTGGTAAGATATTGTGTAAATTTGATTTTGTCATGGAATATTTTGGTTTCTCCATCAATATTGATTGAAAGTTTTGCTGGGTATAGTAGTCTGGGTGGCATTTGTGTTCTCTTAGGGTCTGTATGATAATCGTCCAGGATCTTCTGGCTTTTATAGTCTCTGGTGAGAAGTCTGGTGTAATTCTTATAGGTCGTCCTTTATATGTTACTTTACCTTTTTCCCTTACTGCTTTTAGTATTTTTTCTTTGTTTTGTACGTTTGATGTTTTGATTATTATGTGACAAGAGGTATTTCTCTTCTGGTCTATAGTATTTGGAGTTCTTGTATATTTATGGGCATCTCTTTCTGTAGGTTAGGAAAGTTTTCCTCTATAATTTTGTTGAAGATATTTACTGGCCCTTTAAGTTGGGAGTTTTCCCCCTATACCTAATCTATACCTATTATCCTTAGGTTTGGCCTTCTCATTGTGTCCTGGATCTCCTGTATGTTTTGGGTTAGTAGCTTTTTCCATTTTTCAATTTCTTTGACAATTGTGTCAATGTTTTCCATTGTATCTTCTGCACATGATATTCTCTCTTCTATCTCTTATATTCTGTTGGTGATATTTGTGTCTATGACACCTGATCCTTTTTTTAGGTTTTCTATCTCCAGGGTAGTCTCCCTTTGTGATTTCTTTATTGTTTCTACTTCCATTTTTAGATCTTGGAAGGTTTTGTTTGATTCCTTCTGCTGTTTGGTTATTTTTTCTTCCAATTCCCTAAGGGATTTTTGTGTTTCCTCTTTAAGGGCTTCTATCTGTCTGCCTGTGTTCTCCTTAATTTCTTTGAGAGTGTTATTTATGTCCTTCTTAAAGTCCTCTAACATCATCATGAGAAGAGATTTTAATTCTGAATCCTGCTTTTCTGGTGTGATGGGGTGTTCAGGGCTTGCTATGATGGGGGAACTGGGTTCTCATGTTTCCATGTAACTTTGGATTCTGTTGCTTACATTCTTGTGCTTGCCTTTTGCCATTTGGTTAACTCTAGTGCTCCCTGTACTTTCTGTCTCTGACTGAGGCCTCCCTTTCCAGTTATCTTGCTTGTTTCTGGTCTCCTCAGGGTCCCAATGTCTCTGTGATCTTCTCCAGCTGCTCTGAATACAATGGTAGCTCTAGGATGACTCAGAATATGGTGTCCCCTAGGTAGCAGTCCAGCTAGGTGTCCACTGTTCTGGGTGTAATGTCTCTTCTAGGATGTCTCAGGCTAATGTGTCCACTGCTCTGATTGCAGTGACTCCTCTATTATGTCTCGGGATATGTTGTCTATTGCTCTGAGTTCCTTTGGTCCTCTACCACTCTGGGTTCAGTGGATCCTCTATTGCTCTGGGTTCCTTGCACCCTCTAGGGTGGGTCAGGAGGGATCAGGTGTCCCCAGAATCAGACAGGGCAGGTGTCTGCTTCAGGCCTCAGATCCAGGAGAGAGGCTGAAGGGGTGTGTTATTCTGCAGGGGTGGAGTTTGGGGTTCTGCTGAAATATGAGCACTCCCTGCACTCATCTCTGGGCCTAGGGCAGTGAGCGGGTCTTCTTACCTACTGCTCTGGGTTCCTTGCACCCTCTAGGGTGGGTCAGGAGGGATCCGGCATCCCCAGAAGCTGACCAGGTGGGTGTCTGCTTCAGGCCTCAGATCCGGGAGAGAGGCAGAAGGGCCAAAAATTTTATTGAGTATTTTTGCATCGATATTCATAAGGAAATTTAGTATAAAGTTCTCTTCCTTTTTTGGATCTTAGTGTGGCTTAGGTATGAGCATACTTATGGCTTCAATGTATGAATTTGGTAGTATTCCTCTGTTGCTATTTTGTTTAATAGTTTGAAAAGTGTTTGCTTTAGGTCTTCTTTTAAGGTCTGATAGAATTCTACACTAAATCAGTCTGGTCCTGTTCTTTTTATGGTTGGGAGACTATTAATGACTGCTTTTATTTCTTTAGGGAGTATAGGTTTATGTGGTTTACCTGATACTGATTTAACTATGATACCCAGTATCATTCTAGAAAATTGTTAATTTCATCCAGAGTTTCCAATTTTGTTCAGTATTGGCTTTTGTAGTACGATCTGATGATTCTTTAAAAGTTTCTTTTAATTTTTAAATCATTGTTTAACTAAAAAATTATTAAATATAAAAACATTTTAAAGAAATACTAGCAAGATTTGGTCTTCATGTGGTTCATATAACAATTGAAATGGAGTCTGTCTCTGCCTTTGGATCCATTTCTGCTAGCTAGGCTGCCTTGTCTTTCCTCAATGGGAGAGAATGCACTTACTCCTACTGCGACTTTATGTGCCAGGGTAGGTTGGTACCCATGGGGACCCTTCACTTCTCTCAGGAGAGGAGAGGATGTAGTCTATGAGAGTAGGAATTAGAGAAGGGAAGAGGGTTGCAATAGGAATGTAAAGTAAATAAATGAATAAATAAATACATAAAAGAAATAATAACAAGGCATTTTTTTTATTAAGGAAATTATATAATTATAACACGCCATGTAGAGGGGAAATATATGCCCTTTTGAGCTTAAAAGGTTTCTGTTTTGTACATCACCTCCTTTTTCAAAAATGCCTCTACACAGCCCTAGTTGAAGTATCTCAAGGGAAAGACATCTAAGAGATTGAGCCTCAGTGTGTAGCAACCCTAGGAGGTTTTTCCTCAGATATCAATGGCTGTGGAATGAAACGTTGTCCTTGCTGACAGTAATAGGTGGCAACATCATCAGCTTCCATAGGACTAATGGTGAGGGTGAAGTTTAATTCACCCTCATCACCACTGGACCTGGCAGGGATCGTAGGTGCTCAACTGAATTCATTATAAGTCAGGATTTTAGGAAGCTGTCCTGGTTTCTGTTGATACCAGAGCATAAGATTTATGCCAAATTTATTGACATTTTCCTAGCCCTGCAGG
>JANHMN010000225.1:0-27808 GCA_030674055.1 Rhabdomys pumilio
TCTACCTAATGCCTAATAACTAACTGACTTCTTCTGTCTGCCTTTCGCCTTTTATATGTCTCACTTCTAAGCCACGCCTTTAAGTCATGCCCTTAGGTCTTGTCTCTAAATCTGATCTCTAAGTCACACCCTTAAGTCACACACCTTTAAGTCTCACACACCCAAGGGAATATCCTGGGTATCTAAAACAAGATGTTATCAGAGTGTGCTCAGCTGTTGTAGGTTATTGTAATCAAGTCTCTTGTCAAGGTATATGTCTCAAGATGGCTGCAAGAATAATAGCCGCCTTCTGTCTTCTCCCCACATAGACTCAATACCTAGTCCATTATTTTGTTGATGAACCAGAACTTCTGTCATACCTTCTAACTAAAAGACTTAGTTCTGAACCTGGTTTTTTTCTTGGCTTTAGAATGAATGTAAGCTGAAAACCATTCTCTCAAATCTTTTCTCTCAAAGTAAATAGCCAGGATTGGCTATGAAACTGTAAGTCTTCAACCCCTTCAGAATTCCAGAATGACTGAGTTAACTGAAATTATGTGAAGCACAAAGCATAACTTCTAAAACTTAGCCAATTTATAGAGACAAATGAACACCTAGACAGTCCCTATACTACAAAAAGTTGGAGCATCTGATCTTCAGCCTTCTGGCCCAGGATCATCTGACAGACCTAGTCATGCAGAATTCTTAAGGGCTGATTACTCTATCTAAGCAGATATAATCAGTCGACTATTCTGCAAGTGTGTCCTTTTCTGGACAGTGATTTATCTGTAGATGACAAGAGGCAATTCTTGCCTAGTGACTGTCTCACCACAACTGAAGTAACTCCAAAGATGCTCAATTTCTTCTTAGAATCCAAGACAGGAAGCTCTCAGGAGCAGACAGGTCTCTATTCAAAATGAACATTAATACAGAAATGTTTGTAACGTCAATTCTGTGGACTTCTGACATTTTGAAAACCAACTATCCATGTAAGGCAATCTGGACTGTTTTCTGTTAACTCCTCTCAGCTTTTTCTAAATAAAATATAGACAACACCCTAACAATAAACTCAGAGCCATGAATTTGCTATAAGCCCTTAATGCACAGGCTAACAATCTCAAATCAGTTAGAAAAGTGAAAGAAGACTGGGTCTAAGCCCTGTATTCCTAGATGTATTGTATAGGCAAAATGCCTATAACAGTAACAATATTCATCTCACTTTTATATCAATAAGAAGCTTGTACCTGGCAGGTAGTGTTGGCACAAGCCTTTAATCCCAGCACTTGGGAGGCAAAGGCAGGCAGATTTTTTCATCTTAAGAACAATGATCCTTATTTCTACCAATAGGTTATGACTATGCAACAAATCCTACCTAATTCTTCTTCCTGTTCCAACAAAACCACAACCTTTCCCTAGAAAGACAGCCCAATATTAACCACCTCAGTCCCAAAGAGCAGGGGATAGAGGCGCTGACTCTTCATTAACTTCTTCAAGCTGATTACGGGGCATTGAGATATTAAAAGAGGGGTAGGAAGAAGAGAAAATTGATAAGTCTCTGACACTGTGTCTTCACTGCATCCAGCTGAAATAGCAGGACATCAAAGGTTCAAGCACAGACCCAGGAATCTTCAAGGTTCCTTACATGTTAGAATCCAGTTTTCTCCTCTGCCTGTCCATTAATTCCTCCACCCAGCAGTAAACTCAGGAGAGCCAAGCATAAATCACCCCTCCCATTTCCTGTTTATCCTCCTAAGAGCAGGATATGGAACAGACCTTTCAAAACCCTGCTTCTGAAAGCCGAGGGAAGCTTGGAGTGACAAACTGTCACTGCTTCCAAGATATCACAATGGAGTATTATGAAAGATGTGTGTCATTTTAGTGTATCAACCTCAGTAATTTATGACATAATGCAAATACTTATGGAAAATGTTACCACAATTGATGAAAAGGGAAGTAAGAAAGATAAAAATGTCCAGAGTCATTGCTCAGTACAGGAAGGTGTCATAATTAGAACTCTGTTAGGTAGAGGATGCTGGGGCATGAGGCCGCCCTCAGCCCTTGATAGATGAACTGGGAGAAGCAGACACTGGGAGCTCAGGGGAAAGTAGAACTGAAAAAGAGCAGCCTGGGTTCTAAGCAACAGAGGAATCTGAAGGCATTCCCTAGATATCTGGAAACATGTGGACCAAGGTGTTTGGTGCAGGGCATGACAGGTTTTCAGGATCAGAGGATGACAGGAAGGAAAAGGTTTGCCAGGGAAGGGGCATTTAGACCAAGTCAATGGTATAAATTGTGTTCAGTGACAGGTGAGTGTAAAGGGACAAATTTTATCCTGGGTGGTCACAATACACATGTCTACTCACCCCAGATAGGAGCCCACCACAGACCAAGGTACAGATACCACCAAAGTCCAACTTGTTGAGCCAATAGCTTTTACTGGGGTTTCTAACAGCAGCAGGAAATACTCAAAGACAGCTGCATCACCAAGGCCCACCCCTGCATGAGTGACAGCTCAGGAAAGCTGGGAACCTGGAGCTCAGCAGGTCAGAGAGTGTCAAGAGGGAATCTCAGCTTTTATTGCTTACCCTGGCAGGAAAGGTTCTAGTTAAAGTAGTCAGTTTCAGTACATCTGGTTCTGTCTACCCATGCCTGAGCCCTCATATTCTCTCTCTCTCTCTCTCTCTCTCTCTCTCTCTCTCTCTCTCTCTCTCTCTATGTCTCTCTCTCTCTCATTGCCCAACCTTCTTTTCTTTACCCACCTTTGTAGTAAGATCTGCCAGTAGATGTTAGGGGTTAAAAACTCCAGAGATGCCCTGAACCTCTGAGAGCACCTTGGCTCATGTTCCTTGCCCTGTCCACTGCATTTTGATCAGAAATATTCCTCTGTCTTCACTGGGAGTACTGGTCTCTGATCCCATGCAGAAGTCCTCTCTCTAGTAAACTGAGTCCAAGGTGGCATTAAATTGGAAGCCACTCTCACCAACCCCACTCCTGACCACACCAGGCACAAACTTCCTAGCCAAAGAGGCACAGACTGTAGGGACAAGAGGCTAATCCAGTGGTCTTTTCCGTTCCAACTGTGGTCCACAGACCACTGCCTGTGGTTGTTCAGGTAGTCACAAGTCTGACTGGAGTTTTGGCTTTAATAAATTAATGTATTTTATTAGAAAGGAGACTAACCAAGCAAACCAGAGAGAACTCTCTAGGTAAGGTCCCAGATGTTATTAGCCAAAGAATTATAGAGGAGAAAAACTATAGTTATTATTTGGGTATAAAATTAACTCTAATCCTACCTGGGTGTGGGCAAGCCTTGATTCTGTAACAGACCTCCAGCAGGGCCCTCAGCCATCCAAGCAAACAGCACAGCTTAGCAGTTAGCTTGTTTATTTGTGACCTTGTAAGATTATCTGGGAGCACTGAAACATTGTTGAACAATTAGCAATTTTTTAAGAATAGCCCAACTATACCAGAAAATATTCAATCTGCCCAGCTGACAGAGTACATTCAAAGCAGAAACAAGGTCCTCATGGCTTAGACAAGATAAAAATAATTTTGTTTTTACAAAATGTAGCACAATAAACTTAACACATTGGTCATAATGTTGACAGACATTGAGGATATTTCTGTGAGTTGCTAGGGAGATAATCATTTGGTAAAGTAACTGTCTTTCTAAGAGAAAGTTATTATTTGGATACACAGAATCCACATAAAAGACAGGCATAGTGGAGTAAATTTGTAATTCCATCACTGAGGAAGGAAAGAGGCAGATCCCTGAAGCTTAATTGTCAGACACCCATGCCTAATTGGTGAAGTCTAGGCCAGTGAGTGTGTCTGTGTAAAAATAAGAAAAATGATATCTAAGGAAAAACAGCATCTACACACGTATCCAACTATATACACATAGACACGCACGCACGCGCACACACACACACACACACACACACACACACACACAGAGAGAGAGAGAGAGAGAGAGAGAGAGAGAGAGAGAATGTAAAAAAATAAAAACAGGGTTACATCAAGTGTCTATAATCATTGAACCATGGGTTCACTGGGTCTGAAAGTCAGTACTGCCCAGCAATAGATGACATCATCCGAAAAACAGGGAATTGATGTAGGAATGCAGAATGGTCAGCGGAGGGGGAGCCTGGACACTGGGCTAGGCTACCAGAGTACCTACTACAGATCTCAGGAAGCCCTGGAGTTTGTCATTTCACCAGAGCTCTACTTCCCTCTCAGTGGAAGGATGTGAAACCTGAATGTGTAAGCCAGACAGGGAGGTTTCAGAATACAAACAAAATCTGACCCTCAGTGCAGTCCCTCCCTTCAGGAACAAGGCAAGTAGGATTCATACCTAGAAACTGCAGAATTGAGAGCTAAGACTGTATGGACAGAGATCTGGAAGAAAATCTGAAAACATCTGCCTTTACTTCCCAGCTGTTCTCTCCAGAGCATCAAGACAACAATACTGGATTCAGGGACAGGAGACATGCTATAGAACAGATATTTGCAGCATGCTTATCCTGTCCTCATTGGTTGGGTTATCCAACCTGGCAGGGTGACTTGACTTGCCTAACATTCATGTTCCAACTTGCCAACCAGGATGTCAGTTACCCATACATGTGGCAGAAAGTAGGATGTCAATTCCCAGGGAGGTCTGGATTCCAAAATTACTATGGGTAACTATATAAAGCAGGTCTAATTGACCTCTGTTATGATTGGTTTCCAAGAAACATAAAGTATAGAACATGACAGACTTTGGGTGAACAGTTAGGCATGAAAAAGTTCCTAGTAACAGACCATCAGACACTTTCCTTGTAACAGTCACAACAGCATATAACAAAGTTTGCTTAGTATCAAAGACAGGCAATAGATACTCAGGCCCAAACAACTGAGTTTTTCCACTGCCTAGTCTTCTAGCAGCTGTCCCGATAGGGAAAAGAACACCAAGATATTTTGGAGGGTATGTGTTTTCTTTTGTTCTTTCAAGACAAGGTTCTCTGTATAACAGTCCTAGATGATCTTGAACTCATCTGGATGCCTCTGCCTCTGTAGGTCATGTTCTTGGAGAACACACACATACATTTTTCTAAGGTTAGCTTCAGCCTGTGAAAAACAACATGGGGTATTAGTGTTGCTGAGGTCCAGATTCTTTTCTCTGAAGAACAAATTCCAGTAATACTACTTTGCCTCTGAAAATGTCATGGCTTCATTTTTCTTCACAAATCCATGGAACCTTATTTTGTATATGTTCCATAATTTCTTTGTCCACTCATTTGTATGTAAATATCTAAACTGAACTAATTTCACAGCAACCATCAACACAGCATCTGTAACCTTGAATGTGCTTGCATCTGTGTGGTCTGTTGACTAACAGTCCTTCCAGTTGAAGTAAGTAGTGTACCTGGGATAGTGATCAGTTTCTGAAAAAGCTGCCCCAACTTTGAACACTAAACGTGCTTCCTCTTTTCTACATTTGTGGTTGGTAGTGGATTATTGGTGGTACCATTCTGACTTAATTGCCCTTTCTCTGATAATTCCGGATGTTGAGTAAATTTTTACGGATGTATTAGCCATTCCATTAAAGCTAATGATGATTGTCTCTACAGCTCATTAGCCCATTAATTCATTGAATGATTTGGGTTTTTACTGTTTCATGAACTTTTACATTGTCAAAACACCCCAACCCTCCTCCAGTTCTCACATCAATTCTGTTGTTTCTTCTGCATCACACTAAGCCTTGGAGGTGGTAATTTAGATATCACATTTATGACTGAGCATTCAAAGGCCACTTCTGCTCAATTCTTTGACAGCTATGAGTTAATCTAAAGTTATTCCTACTCATTCTATAGAGCAGCTTCTATGGCCAAAGCTGACAGCCACAAAAATTCATGTATTTGTAATACAAACATAGGCATTTAAATGGCAAATTGATGGGCATATCATGCCAATTTGACAAAATAATAGTAGCAGCTTCCCCACCAGAGCCTATATCCACAACAACCACAAGGTTTTAACTACCAAAGCAAAGGGTTTTCAGCACCAAAGAAGGAAAGGATTTTGGTAGATATCAAAGTCACAGAAAACCTAAAAAGGATGGATCAAGAGTCTCCCACATCCTTAAGACTACTCCTTCTGACCATGAGCTGAGCCCTCCAATTGAATTAGCTACCATTCATGTCAATACAGAAGTAAACCTGAAAACCTCAAAGTCAGTGTGCATGTCACAATATGACCTTATTTGGAGAGAGTGACAGAGCTTAGACCTAGGGTAAATTCTTTTCCAGACAACATCTTGGTATCATAGTTCAGGCTAAGCTCAAACTTGTGATCCATTGCACAACCTTCTTAATGTTGCTGTTACAGGCTTGAATTTGATCTTGAAGAACTAAAAACACTGTAAAGAAGAAAATAGTCAAAGGTTCACAACTGTGAGCCAAGCCAAAATTTAAAGCTAAATCCAGGAATAAGTGCTGTTCAGTCCTGTACATTTAATTATAAGGGAGAAAGTCCCTATTTCTAATATGAGACTTATGGTGAGCCCTGCTCTCCCACTGTTGTTGTTGCTGAACTAATTTGTTGACCTATCTGGTTCTCTCCTCCCTTAGGTATCATCGACATTTCCCAGGCATGGGTGTGACTTCCTCTTGCACACCACCCCCAAAGGAAGATCCTGATTTGACCTCCAGCTTTGAAACAAATCTTCAGAGCTTCAAGATAAAGGCCAAAATCCTGTCTCAGGAATTAATCACTTTCATTGAAGCCTCCCTAGAGGACAGAAAGCTTATAGAAACAATTTCTGCAATCAGCAATGCTCTGAGTGACATGGAGAAAGTTCCACTGAATATTGTAGTGATCCTGACCCACCCTAGAGGCTGCATGGAACACAGAGCAGTAGGTAAGAAGACCCGCTCACTGCCCTAGGCCCAGAGCTGAGTGCAGGGAGTGCTCAGATTCCAACAGAACCCCAAACTCCGCCCCTGTAAAATAGCACACTCCTTCCACCAATCTCCCAGATCTGAGGCCTGATGCAAACCCCCACCCGGTCTGCTCCTGGGGACACAGAATTCCTCCTGAACCACCTTAGAGGATCCACTGAACCCAGAGTGGCAGAGGACCAAAGGAACTCAGAGCGACAGACAACATATCCCGAGACATAATAGAGGAGCCACTGCACTCAGAGCAGTGGACACATTAGCCTGAGACATCCTAGAAGAGACATTACACCCAGAACAGTGGACACCTAGCTGGACTGCTACCTAGGAGACACCATATTCTGAGTCATCCTAGAGCTACCATTGTATTCAGAGCAGCTGGAGAAGATCACAGAGACATTGGGACCCCAAGGAGACCAGACACAAGCAAGATAACTGGAAAGGGAGGCTTCAGTCAGAGACAGAAAGTACAGGGAGCAATTGAGTTAACCAAATGGCAAAGGGCAAGAGCAAGAACGTAAGCAACAGAATTCAAAGTTACATGGAAACATCAGAACCCAGTTCCCCCAACATAGCAAGCCCTGAACACCCCATCACACCAGAAAAGCAGGATTCAGAATTTAAATCTCTTCTCATGACAATGTTAGAGGAGTTTAAGAAGGACATAAACAACACTCTCAAAGAAATTAAGAAGAACACAGGCAGACAGATAGAAGCCCTTAAAATCACAAAGGGAGACTACCCTGGAGAGAGAAAACCTAGGAAAGAAATCAGGAGCCATAGATGCAAGTATCACCAACAGAATACAACAGATAGAAGAGAGAATCTCATGTGCAGAAGATACCATGGAAAACATTGACACAACTGTCAAAGAAAATGCAAAATGCAAAAAGCTACTAACCCAAAACATACAGGAATCCAGGACACAATGAAAAGGCCAAACCTAAAGATAATAGGTATAGATGAAGGGGAAGACTCTCAACTTAAAGGACCAGTAAATATCTTCAACAAAATTATGGAGGAACACTTTCCTAACCTACAGAAAAGAGATGTCCATATACAAGAAGCCTACAGAACTCCAAATACTTTAGACCAGAAGAGAAGTACCTCCCGTCACATAATAATCAAAACATCAAATGTACAAAACAAAGAAAAAAATACTAAAGGCAGTAAGGGAAAAAGGTAAAGTAACATATAAAGGACGACCTATAAGAATTACACCAGACTTCTCACCAGAGACTGTAAAAGCCAGAAGATCCTGGACAGATATCATACAGACCCTAAGAGAACACGAATGCCAGCCCAGACTACTATACCCAGCAAAACTTTCAATCAATGTTGATGGAGAAACCAAAATATTCCATGACAAAATCAAATTTGCACAATATCTTAACACAAATCCAGAACTTCAAAGGATAATTGGGGGGAAACTCCAACACAAGGAGGGAAACTACCACCTAGAAAAAGCAAGAAAGTAATCTTCCAACAACCCTAAAAGAAGACCGCTACACAAACATAACTCCGACGCCAATAACAAAAATAGCGGAAAACAACATTCATTATTCCTTAATATCTCTTAATATCAATGGACTCAATTCTCCAATAAAAAGACATAGACTATCAGACTGGATACATAAACACAACCCAGAATCTTGCTGCATACAGGAAACACACCTCTGTGAAAAAGACAAACACTACCTCAGAGTAAAAGGATGGAATACAATCTTACAAGCAAATGGTCCCAAGAAACAAGCCGGAGTAGCCATTCTAATATCAAATAAAATCAATTTTCAACCAATAGTAATCAAAAAAGATAAAGAAGAACACTTCATCAAAGGAAAAATGTACCAAGAGGAACTTGCAATTCTGAACATCTATGCTCCAAATGCAAGGGTACCCACATACAGAAAATAATCTTTACTGAAGCTGAAAGCACCCATTGCACCTCACACAATAATAGTGGGAGACTTCAACAACCCAGTGTCTTCAATAGACAGATCATGGAAACAGAAACTAAATCGAGACACAATGAAACTAACAGAAGTTGTGAACCAATTGGACTTAACTGGCATCTATAGAACATTTCATCCTAAAACAAAAGAATATACCTTTTTCTCAGCACCTCATGGTACCTTCTGCAAAATAGACCATATAATTGGTCACACAACAGACCTCAACAGATACAAAAAGATTGAAATACTCCCTTGTACCCAGACCAGACCACCATGGACTAAGACTCGTCTTTGACATGAACAAAAACAATGGAAAGCCCACATACACGTGGAAACTGAACAATGCTCTACTCAATGATAACTTGGTCAAGGAAGAAATAAAGAAAGAAATTAAAGACTTTTTAGATTTAAATGAAAATGAGGACACTTCATATCAAAATTTTTGGGACTCCATGAAAGCAGTACTGAGAGGAAAAATCATAGCTCTAAGTACCCACAAAAAGAAAATGGAAAGAGCGTACATTAACAACTTGACAACACACCTGAAAGCATTAGAACAAAAAAAAGCTAATATACCCAAGAGGAGTAGACAGCAGGAAATAATCAAACTCAGGGCCGAAATCAACCAAGTTGAAACAAAAAGAACTATACAAAATATCAACAAAACCAGGAGCTGGTTCTTTGAGAAAATCAACAAGATAGACAAACCCTTAGCCAGACTAACTGAAGGGCGCAGAGACAGCACTCAAATCAATAAAATTAGAACTGAAAAGGGAGACATAACAACAGAAACAGAGGAAATTAAAAAAAAAATCATTAGATCCTACGACAAAGGCCTATACTCAACAAAATTCAAAAATCTGGTTGAAATGGACAGTTTTCTAGATAGATACCAGGTACCAAAGTTAAACGAGGAGCAGATAAACCATATAAACAGTCCTATAACCCCTAAAGAAATAGAAGCAGTCATCAAAAATCTCCCCACCAAAAAAAGTCCGAGACCAGATGGTTTTAGTGCAGAATTCTACCAGACCTTCCAGGAAGACCTAATACCAATTCTCTTCAAACTATTCCACAGAATACAAACATAAGGAACAATACCCAATTTGTTCTACGAAGCTATAATTACGCTCATACCAAAGCCTCACAAAGACCCAACAAAGAAAGAGAACTACAGACCAAACTCTCTTATGAATATTGATGCAAAAATACTCAATAAAATTCTCGCAAACCGAATCCAAGAACATATCAAAGCAATCATCTATCATGATCAAGTAGGCTTTATCCCAGGAATGTAGGGTTGGTTCAATATATGAAAATCCATCAATGTAATCAACTACATAAATAAACTCAAAGAAAAAAACCACATGATCATCTCACTAGATGCTGAGAAAGCATTTGACAAAATTCAACATCCCTTCACGTTAAAAGTCCTGGAAAGAGCAGGAATTCAAGGTCCATACCTAAACATAGTAAAAGTAATATACAGCAAGCCAGTAGCCAACATCAAACTAAATAGAGAAAAACTTGAAGCAATTCCACTAAGATCAGGGACTAGACAAGGCTGTCCACTCTCTCCCTACCTATTCAATATAGTACTGGAAGTTCTAGCTAGAGCGATTAGACAACAAAAGGAAGTCAAAAGGATACAAATAGGAAAAGAAGAAGTCAAATTTCTCTATTTGCAGATGATATGATAGTATACTTAAGTGACCCTAAATTATCCATCAGAGAACTCCTAAACCTGATAAACAACTTCAGTAAAGTGACTGGTTGTAAATTCAACTCAAACAAATCAGTAACCTTCCTATACTCAAATGATAAATGTAGCCCGCTGATCCGGATCTGGCATTATAAGTTGGCGCTGGTTTCCTGTTGCACCACTTGCAAACAAGTCTACTGCGCATGCGTCAGCAGATTCTGGCGCAAAGCCCTCCCGAGTGGGTATATGCAAATGAGGTGTTGGTACCTTAGCCAATCCCTGCACGGCAACCCCTCCCTGGGCGGAGACTATGCAAATAGGTCTATGCTAATTAGGTCCAGGTAGACCGACCAATCAGAGAGGGTATGCAAATTAGGTCCGACAGGATGGCCAATCAGGGAAAGCCACGCCCCCTCTCCCCTCTGTATAAGCAGCACTCTCTGGCTGCTCTGGGTCCCGGCTTCACAATGTGGTGCTCCTGCAATAAAGCGTGTTGAGAAGATCCTGGTCATCGCGTCCTTCTTCCTGGTCGAGATCATTGTGCCTCTTCCTGGTTGAGCAGTAGCGCGACAGATAAACAGGCCAAGAAAGAAATTAGGGAAATGGCACCCTTCACAATAGTCACAAACAACATAAAATATCTTGGAGTGAACCTAACAAAGCAAGTGAAAGATCTGTATGACAAGAACTTGAAGTCTCTGAAGACAGAAATAGAAGACCTCAGAAGATGGAAAGATCTCCCATGCTCCTGCATTGGCAGGATTAATCTAGCAAAAATGGCCATCTTGCCAAAAGCAATCTATAGATTCAATGCAATCCCCATCAAAATTCCAAGTCAATTCTTCATAGAGATAGAAAGAGCAATCTGCAAATTTATTTGGAATTAAAAAAACCCAGGATAGCAAGAACTATTCTCAACAATAAAAGAACTTCTGGAGGAATCATCATCCCTGACCTCAAACTGTACTACAGGGCAAGAGTAAAAAAAAAAAAACTGCATGGTATTGGTACAGAGACAGGCAGGAAGATCAAGGGAATAGAATTGAAGACCAAGAAATGAGCCCACACACCTATGGTCACTTGATCTTTGACAAAGGAGCTAAAAACCATCCAGTGGAAAAAGGACAGCATTTTCAGCAAATGGTGCTGGTTCAGCTGCAGGTCAACATGCAGAAAAATGCAAATCAATCCACTCATATCCCCTTGTACAAAGCTCAAATCCAAGTGGATAAAAGACCTTCACTTAAAACCAGATACACTGAAACAAATAGAAGAGAAGATGGGGAAGACCCTCGAATACCTAGGCACAGGGGAAAAGTTTCTGAACAGAACACCAACAGCTTATGCTCTAAGATCAAGAATTGATAAATGGGACCTCATAAAATTGCAAAGCTTCTGTAAGGCAAAGGACATTGTCAATAACACAAAACGGCAACCAACAGATTGGGAAAAGATCTTAACCAATCCCACTTCCGATAAAGGGCTAATATCCAAGATTTACAAAGAACTCAAGAAATTATACTTCAGAAAACCATATAACCCTATTAAAAAATGGGGAACAGAGCTAAACAAAGAATTCTCAACAGAGGAAACTCAAATGGCTGAGAAGCACCTTAAGAAATGCTCAACATCGTTAGTCATCAGGGAAATGCAAATCAAAACAACCCTGAGATACCATCTCACACCAGTCAGAATGGCTAAGATCCAAAACTCAGGTGATACTAGATGCTGGCGAGGATGTGGAGAAAGAGGAACACTCCTCCATTGTTGGTGGGATTGCAAGCTGGTACAACCACTCTGGAAATCAGTCTGGTGGTTACTCAGAAAACTAGACATAGCATTACCTGAGGATCCAGCTATACCACTCCTGGGCATATACCCAGAAGATGCTCCAACATATAACAAGGACATATGCTCCACTATGTTCATAGCAATCTTATTTATAATAGCCAGAAGGTAGAAAGAACCAAGATGGCCCTCAATGGAGGAATGGATACAAAAAAGAATGTGGTACATCTACACAATGGAGTATTACTCAACTATTAAAAATAATGAATCGAGAAATTTTAGTCAAAGGGATAGATCTAGAAATTACCATCCTGAGTGAGTTAACCCAATCACAAAAGAACACACATGGTATTTACTCACTGATAAGCAGATGTTAGCCCAAAAACTTAGAATAGCGAAGATTCAACCCACAGACCACATGAAGCTCATGAAGAAGAAAGACCAAGAGGGGATGCCTCAGTTCTACTTAGAACCAGTAACAAAAATACTCAAGGGAGCAATTATGGAAACAAAACATGGGACAGAAACTGAAGGAGGAGCCATCAGAAGACCATTCCACCTGGGCATCCATCCCATGTACTGTCACCTAAGCTAGACGTTGATGTGGATGACTGGAAATGCATGCTGTCAACAACGTATTATAGCTGTCTCCTTTGAGATCTGCAGAGACTGACACATTCAGAGGACAATGCTCACAGCTAACCACTGATATGATCAAGGGTTTCCCACTGGAGAACTTAGAAGACTGAAGGAGCAGAAAAGGTTTGTGACCCCAAGAGGAAAGCAACAATACCAAACAACCAGAGCCCCCCAGGGTCTAAACCACCAGCCTGGAAGCACATAGGGAGAGACCTATGACTCTAGCGGTATATGTAGGGGAGGACAGCCTTGTTGGGCATGGGTGGGAGAGGAGATTCTTGATTCCATGAAAAACAAACACAGAAGGGGGGAAATGTGAGGGTGAGGAGGGGTAGTGGGGGTGGGGAAGTAGGTGCGAGCACAGCCTCATAGAAGGGATATAAGTAGGGGGGTTGGGATAAAGGGTTTCTGGGTGGTGGGGGAAATGGGATAAGAGGATGAAACTTGAAATGTAAATATATAACCAACTACATAAAAGGGGAAAAAACAGTTGTTAGAACCAACATCTTAAAAAAAAAAAAGTCAGTCCACTAGGAAAAAAAAAATGTTTTTTTCTTGATACTAAAACTTGTCCAGAGAATTGTATATTGCAGAATACACAGCCTTGGTGTATCTACTCATCAAGCAAAACAAGCAGACCTATTCAAATCTCCGGTGTCTGGGAATTCCATCTGGATGCAGTGAGGACACAGAGTCAGAGGCTTATCAATTTACTCTTCCCCCCCACCCCTCTTCTAATATCTCAATGCCCGTAATCAGCTTGAAGAAGTTAAAAAAGAGTCAGCGCCCCTATTCCCCAGGCTTGGGGACTAAAGTGGTTAATATGGGGCTGTCTTTCTAGGGAAAAGTAGTGGTTTTGTTGGAACAGGGAGGATTAGCTAGGATTTATGGCATAGCCATAACCTATTGGTAGAAATCTGTATAATTTGTATCAAGATGAAGTTATAATTTCTTAAATGGTACAAAATTCACTTGGATTTCAAATTTAAGGTTTTCATTGGTATAAGCTTCTTATTGATATGAAAGTTAAATTAATATTGATACTCTTAGGGGCATTGTGCCTGTATGACACATTTAGGAATACAAGGCTTAGACCCAGTCCTTCTTTAACTTTTTTAACTTATTTGGGATGGTTAGCCTATGAGTTAAGGGACTATAGCAAATTCATGGCTCTGAGTTTATTGTTAGGGTGTTTTCTATATTTTATTTAGAAATAGCTGAGAGGAGTTAACAGACAACAGTCCAGGTTACCTTACATGGATAGTTGGATTTCAAAACGTCAGAAATCCATAGAATTGACTTCACAAATATTTCTATATATTAATGTTTATTTTGATTAGAGACCTGTCTGCTCCTGACAGCTTCCTGTCTTGGATTCTAAGAAGAAATTGAGCATCCTTGGAGTTACTCCAGTTGTGGTGAGACAGACACCAGGCAAGAATTGCCTCTCTCCATCTAAAGACAAATTACTGTCCAGAAAAGGACACACTTGCAGAATAGTTGACTGATGATATCTGCCTAGCAGAGTAACCAGCCCTTAATAATTCTGCAGCACTAAAGTATGTCAGATGAATTTGGGCCAGAAGGCTGAAGATTTGATGCTCCAACATTCGGTAGTATAGGGGTTGTCCAGGTGTTCAGTGGTCTCTATAAATTGGCTAAGTTTTAGAAGCTATGCTTATTGCTTATCATAAATTCAGTTAATTTAGTCATTCTGGATTTCTGACAGCATTGATGACCTATAGACTCATAGCCAATCCAGGCTATTTACCTTGAGAGAAAAGATCTGAGTGGAGGGTTCTCAGCTGACATTCATTCTAAAGCCAAGAAAAAGCCAGGTTCAAAACTAAGTGTTCTAGTCAAGAGAGACAACAGAGGTTCTGGCTAGTCAACAAAAGGATGGACTGGGTATTAAGACTACCTTGTACCTCACTGGTACAAATTGGAATAATTATGCTCTAGTTGTGTTCTGAGAGAAAAGCTTTATTTTAACAAGAAGGGTAATATGTAGGAGGAGCTAATGGGAAAGGAGCACCGAGAGGAAAAGATAGAGTAAGGAGAGGAGAAGATGAAGTAGATGAGAAGCTCGGTAATGAGAGAGAAAAAGAGAGAGGGGGCATGAAGGCAGAAGTTCACGTGTCTCCACTAGTCAAAAATAGTTTACATAGCTACGTTGGGTATTAGGTTACACTTCTGATTGAGCATTACCATACTTATAAAGCCCTTGATTAACATTTAAAAAAATTGTATAAAAACCAAATGGAAAAGGGGGGCACAGGATAGGGGTTTTCTGGAGAGGGGAAATGGGGAAAGGGATTGGCATTTGAAATATAAATAAAATATCCAATAAAAAAAGAAAAAGAAAAAAATACTTATATGTTCAAAGATAATTAAAATTTTATATATCCTTTTTAAGAAATATCAATATAAAACAGACTTAGATTTACAAAAAGGACTAAAAGATTACTGTTAACAGAAGAGATGTTAGAGGATTCTAAAAATCAAAATAAAGAACCTTCAAGGAATTCAATGTGGAACCTACAATAACAACACAAAAGTAGTTCATGATGAAAAAACTCCAAAAAATGATGCTACCTTAGAATAATGTCAACCAATAGCATATGTGTTTCAATTTGTAGAATTTGAAAATCTAAAATATGGACATATGTTGAAACACCATACTATTTATAAATAATCAGGTTTACAATGGACTTCATCAGAAAAGAAAGATTCTGAGATCATAAATTTATTAGAGATGATGGCATTTTTTAAGATGTCTCTACAAATTAAACTGAAAAGGATTCACCAAATATATTCATCACAATACAATTATTTAGACATTATGCCATAGAACATGTTATAAGCGTGCCTTACAATCCTACAAGACAAGCAATTTTAGACAGATCTAACAAGACTTTAAAGAAAATGCTCATAGAACAAAAGGAAAATATAAGATCTACAAATATAGATTGAATAATACTTTATTGGCTTTAAATTTTTAAATATCAATGGAACAGATAATGCAGCTCTGAAAATATACTGGATTTTGGAAGGAACTTGTAGGCCCAGATTTTTCAGAATCTATTTTAATAAAGGTTCCTAAATGTTTCACCATTCCTTATAACTCACTGACCAAAGGTAGGGGAGGAAGATGGCCAAGAGGACAAGGGGGTTGTGAACCTGTTTGGAAGTAGTTTTTTGATGCAATTCCAAATTTGTTTCTCAGCATTTGAGTCCACCAGCAAAACACCAATATAAATCAGCAGTGGCAATCTAGTCGATGAATCAGTAGAAGTAGCTCAATCCAGAAGAAACCACAAGGCTCCACTGGTCAGCACATGTCCACAGAAGAGTAGGGAAGTAGCCAGAAGACACCAGAAGATCTTTTCTGAATTTTACTCTATGAAGTTATGACATGCAGAGAACAAAGAAAGCAAGGTGAACCAATGCAAGTGCATGAAGACCAGGGTCAGCAAAGCCCAATGAAGAACACCAAATAGTAGCAAGGGGGATCTATGCAAGAGTGTCTTCCATTGTCTGTTGGGTTATTCTTATATCCTTGCTAAATATCACTTATCTTTTAAACTGTCCATAAGATGACTTCCAGAAAAACAACACCTGTCTAGTCTCAGCAAAAGATATTATCACGTGTCTGCTTCAGGAAAAAATTTATCTCCTCATAAGACAGCTTTCAGAAGAGTTTCACACAACCCAACTGAGTCTCCAACAAAATCAGATATCTCTACTTTAGGAAGTGAAGAAGGAAAGGTAATATGTTATACAGGGAGAGAGGCTTTGTATTTGTTTCCATGGGAGAAGAAAAACTCTGGATTTCTTTCAAATTGATAAAAATCGGATTTGAGGGGGGGAGGCAACCTGAATATCTTGGCTGCCAATAAAAAGAAAAAAATCAAGAAGATGAAACAAAACAGGTAACATACATGCCTGATCCCTCTTCATGGGAACACCTCTGAGACAGTTCTAAGCTAAACTTCAACAAAGCTTAGCCAATAAATCTTGTTGGCTATAAAATTATCAGGACTCATAATGCCATCTTTTCAAATGGCATAGATAAAAATTTATATTACTGTTTTAAAGAGTTATTAACTTCCTTAGAATGGAGGAATAAAGAAAAGTTGTATTATTTTAGGGCTAGAAGGGAGAAACAGAAATTGATTAAGTATTGGGAGAAAGGTACCTGGGTGGGAGAGGGGAACATGATCAGGTATTAGGAGGGGAAAACAGGACTGAAGCCCTGAGGGCCAGTAGAAAGAATTGAAACAGGTAATTTTGGGAGGTAGAAAGATGGGGGACCCTCTAGAGTGTACCAGAGATCTGGGTTGAGGGGTAAGAGACTCTCAGGAATCAAAGGGAGGGACCTTAGATGAAATGCCCTACAGTGGGGAGAGGGAACTTGTAGAGTCTATCCCTAATAGACAGACAGGGCATCAGTTGGAGGGATGGAGTTGCGATCCCACAGTCAAAAACTCTGACCCAGAAATGTTTCTGTCTGAAAGAATTGCAAGAACAAAAAATGGAGAAGAGACTGAGGAAAAGGAAGTCCAGTGACAGGCCCAAATTGGGATTCACCTTAAGAAGAAGCCCCAAGGCCTGAAAGCACTAAAGATGCTATGGTGTGCTTACAAACAGAGGCCTGTCATGAATTCCTTCCAAAAGGACCAACAAGCAGCTGAAAGAGTGAGATATGGATATTTATGTCCAATCAATGGACAGAAGCTAGTGACTCCAGTGGTTGAATTAGGGAAAAGCTGGAAGAAGCTGAGGAGGAGGAAAAACCTATAGGAAGACCAGCAGTCTCAACTAACCAGGACCCCCAGAATCTCACAGACACTGAGCCACCAACCAGACAGATTACACCAGCTGATAGGAGACCACAAACACATATAGAGTAAAGGATTGCCTGGTCTGTATTTGGTCAGAGAAGATGCACCTAATCCTTGAGAGTCTTGGGGCCCCAGAAAGTGGGGAAGTGTGACAGGGTGGGAGTCTGGGTGGTAACATCTTCTTGGAGACTAGACTTTGGGGTGAGGAGGTATAGGTTGTGAAACAGTCAGAAGATGAACTGGGATTAGGATAAAGTCTGGACTGTAAAAAAAATGATGAAAGAATAAATTTTATTAAACCTGAAAAAAGTTTAATGCATAAGTAAAAATAAAATAAGTATGCATGAAAAGATAAAGAAATCGAGGCATTTGATCTGAAATGTAGGATACAAAGTCACAGAGATGGAGAGAAACCATGTCTCAAAAATAATAAAGAAACATTAATCTCCATAGAAGGGAGGAATAAAGGGAAGTTGTGTTGTTTTAAGGATAGATGGGAGAAAGGCTGGTAAACCATGCCACCAGGATGTATTATTAAATAATAATTTTAAATTGGACATTTTATTTATTTACATTTCAAATGTTTTCCCTTAACTTGGTTTCCCCTCTGCAAACCCCCTATCCCATCCACCCTTGCCCTGCTTTTATGAGGGTGCTCTGCCACCAACCTACCCACTCCTGCCTCAAGGCCTTCGAATTCCTCTACACTGGGGCATCAAGCCTTCACAGGACCAGGGGCCTCCATCCCATTGATGACAGATAAGGCCCATTCAGCTCCTTCAGTTCTTTCCCTAACTCCTCCATTGGGGTCCTTGTGCTCAGTCCGATGGTTGGCTGTGAGCATCTACATCTGTACTGGTCAGGATGTGGAAGAGCCTCTCAGGAGACAGCTGTATCAGCTTCCTGTTAGCAATACTCAATAATATCTGGATCTAGTGTCTGCATGTGGGATGAATCCCCAAGTGTTACAGTCTCTGGATGGCCTTTCCTTCAGTCTCTGCTCCACTCTTCGTCTCTGTATTTCCTATAGACAGGAGCAATTCTGGCTTAAAATTTTAAAGATGGGTGGGTGACCCTATCTCTCACTAATAGGGCCATGCCTAACTTCTGAATATGGTCTCAACACGTTCTCTCTCCCCTTTGTGGAGTATTTCAGCTAATGTCACTTGTATGGGGAGCTGGGAGTCTTTCGTTTTCCTAGCATTTGGGACTTTCTGGTTGCTACACCCAGTTCCTCATTCCCCATTGTTACATAACTCCGTTCAGTTTCCTGATCCTCTCTGTACATCTCTGACATCTCCTCACATGCCTGATTTTCCCCCTCTTTTTCCCTTTCCCCTCTTTTTTTCTTCCATGTTCCTCCCATCCTAACTTCCCTTGATTATTTTTATCCCCCACCCACTCCGTAGGACTGAAGCATTCACTCTTTGGTATATTTTGCTTTTAAGTTTCATGTGGTCTGTGAGTTGTATCAAGGTGCTGAGAAGAAGGTATATTCTTTTGTTTTAGAATGAAATCTACTATACATATCTGCTAAATCCCTCTGGTTCATAACTCCTGTTAGTTTCACTGTGTTTCTGTTTAGTTTCTGTTTCCATGATCAGTCCGTTGATGAGACTGAGTTGTTGAAGATCCCACTATTATTGTGTGAGGTTCAATGTGTGTATTTAGTTTTAGTAAAGTTGCTTGTATGAGTGTGGGTGCCCTTGTATTTTGAACATAGATCCTCAGAATTGAGAGTTCATCTTGGTAGATTTTTCATTTGATGAGTATGAAGTGTCCTTCCTTATCTTTTTTGATAACTTTTGGTTGCATGTTGATTTTATTCTATATTAGAATGGGTACTCCAGCCTGTTTCTTGGGACCCTTTGCTTGGAAAATTGGTTTCCAGGCATTCACTCTGAGGTAATGATTGTCTTTGTCACTGAGGTGAATTTACTGTTTGCAGAAAAATGCTGGGTCCTATTTACCTATCCATCCTGTTAGTCTATGTCTTTTTATTGGGGAATTGAGTCCATTTTTCTTAAGCGATAGTAAGGAATAGTAATTGTTACTTCCTGTTATTTTTGTGTTATGGTGGAATTATGCTTGTGTGGGTAACTTCACTTGGGTTTTTGAAAGAAGATTACTTTCTTGCTTTTCCTAAAGTGTAGTTTCCCTATTAAGAAACCTATTGAATAATATTTAGTGCTCAGATACTAGTCTAGTTTAGTACAGAAATATGCTTCCTAGGTTGAACAGACAGAAAATACTTAGAAACAACAATGCAGATATACTATAGATAGTCTTCAAAAACCTCCGATCCATACAGAATATTCAATTAAAAGATATTTTATTAAGAAAAAGCTTTTTTGACAATGAGACATGTCAGCTTCTGTCAACTCCCACATTCTACTTCAAAGAACATTGCTTCATCAAAGAACATCTTTAGAGAGTTTTCTTCAAAAATGACAAGCTGGACACTAGGCACAAAACTTTCCTTGCTTCAACTGCTCATAATATGCTATCCAAACTGGACAAACTGGACAAAGGAAAGTCTACTGCCAAAATTTACCAAGACTGAGTAAGCAACCCTTCATATTTCCTGATTCACAAAAATGTCTGCCAGATATTCAGCGTCATATGACTAAAAATGATGCTCCAACAACACAGAGAAATTTGGAAAACTGTCCATGCAGCCACTTTTCTCTGTTCTTTCTGTACTTTTATAAGCTCTTTGCCTGCACTTCCTGCATACTCAGGAATTGATGGTGGCATTTACAGGATAAAAGGTCATCTGATATAGTCAAAGCCTCCTGTGATGAGAGAATAATGTGACTCAAAGTGAAGATAGGTTTTCCTATATCACTTAATGCAACGAGATAATCCCCTACAAGTTTTCCCAAAGACTAATCTACTGGGTATTTCTATATTCTGTCATGTTGACAATAAAACTAACACCACAGTTATACAACAGATAATTATCAAATTTATGTTGTAAGGGCTTCCATATCTTTAAACACCTTTAATTATTTTGATTACTTGATTTTTATTCTATAGCAATTATATCATATCAACACAATTATAAAATTATGTTGTATAACCAAATTAACATACTTTCATTACCATTACAACATCACTTCATTGTCTTTAATAAATTTCAGCAATTCAGTTTCCTTATTTATGAGTATATCAGAGGTTAATTTTTAACATAACATTTTTACTGATTCTTTGGGAATTTTACATCATGTACCCAATCACACATATATCCTAGTCCTTCCATGTCTGTCCCTATACCCTTGTGGCCTCTTTCCCCCAAAACAAGAAAAAAAGAAAAATTTTAAAAATCAGTAAAATATTATTTTTTAATTTTAAAAAAAAATTTGAAAACAAAAATTTAACTCTCAGTGGCTCTCCCCATAAATAGAACTGAGTCTTTCCCCTCATAGACAACCCCCCCCCTTAGAAACCATCAACTGTGCAGAGATAACATCAGCATCCTTATCTCATGTTTTCAGAATTCTCCTTGATGCCTTCTGGGTTAGAGTGCTTCTTCTTCTTTGAGGAGGTGAGAAATGGAAGGGTTGTCACAAAAGACATCCATGTTCCTATTTCTCAACTGTGCATCACACAAAAGTAGTTTCTTTGCTCCTTAGAGACAGTGAGAACAGGATCATCGACTTCCACATATTTTCTGGCAAGACCAAAAATATGGAGGGCCTCCAGCTGTAGTAGGACCATGGAAACAGACAAGCCCCTCTAAGGCAGCCATGGACCATGGATATCACCATGGCTTCAGGAGGCATCAAAGGCCACTTAGGTCAGTATGGCCTCCAAGCCATAACATAATCCACTGACATCAACATGGCTTCAGGCAGCAGCCTAGAGCACAGACTTCTGCGTGGTCATTGATTGATGGTAACACTGGTCATGGTCATCAAACAAACACTGGCTGCTATAGCACCACAGACAGAGACATGGCACTCAATGGCATAATGGATATGTGCATCATCATGGCCTTAGGGGGCAGTACAGGCCAGTCACATCAGCCTATTCCTCACATCCTTGACCTAACCCATTCTGTCACTTTCCACTAAATACATAGTGTGCTGTATCTCTTCCCCATCTCACCATCACATTTTTCTTCCTCACAGCAGTCCCTGCTGCTGATACTACAAGGCTTTGCGGCTTCAGGTTATTCTTTTTGTAGTTTCTTATTATAAGAGAATTTCTCTGACACCCACTTAATGCTGCCTTTATGGACACAGGTACAGTAGCATGTACTGGATCATGGGAAGCCTCTCTGAGGACACATCCCTGAGAAAACTGAATCTCTCTTCCCCAGAAGCCATCAGTTATCAATAGGCCATGAATAATTTTATTAGCATTATCTGCAGCATCAAGGGTCAACAGAGCAGCATTCTTTAAATTCATAATCTCACTATGCAAAGTTAGCACACCCAGAGACGTGTTAGGATTATTCCAAATATCCTACAGGTGTCTTTAATCTTTGTTCTAATTATAATAACAATCATTGTAAATTTCAAAAGTAACTCTACTCCAATGATATTTTTCATGACACTTGTGATGGCTCCTAACTCTTGAACCCTGAACCTTCTTCAGATAATTTGAATAGGTTATAGATCATCATTCATTGTTCCAGATACCTATATAAATCTTGTTGTATCCTCAGTTACATTTTTTTGCTATATGGCTAACAAAAATAGTTGTCTTAACTCCTTGAGTCAATGCTATTGCATAAGCAGTGGTGCTAGCAAATAATGGAATTAAAGCTGTTATACCAGCAATAATAAAGCTTGCTACCCTCTTGCTTCTGCTTAAAACGTAACTCACTTCTTCCACCACTTTCAAGTTTTAGAGCCTCGTAACAGACATGACAGGTTTCGGCACACTAACGTAATTAGAAATTATACAGTCAATGCAACTTACAATAAATATTGTAGAAGAGACAAAACCAATTTTATCTTGACAATTAAGAGTCTTAAAACATACACTAACCCTTGTTTAAAATCCAGATTCTGTCTCACCATTATCTCTTGCTATCATAACATCATAGTGAGCTACAGCTAGCTTCCAAATATGTCTCTGACAAAGTCCAGATCCATTATTCGAAAAGTAGACTGCTATTTCCCATATTGAATTGATTTCTAGACCAGTACATGATTGAGTCCTAATAGCTGGTCACCTTTAAGAAGAACACAAGAGACATAACTTCTCTTTTCAATTCTCTATCCCACAAGGTCTAAAAACTTGAGTCAAGGCAGCTTGTCCCATCTGGGATATAGTCAAGCAAAGGTGAATCAGGAACATATGTCTAATACAACTCCCTAGTCACCCTTGTCAGGGCACTCAGCAAGCTCACAGGTTGGCATCATTCTTTGTCTCAGCAACAGTATGTCTCACCAATCTTTTTAAAGTTCCATGGGCCTCTTCCACAATCCTTGTCCTTGAGGATTATACAAAATTCTCATAATAAATTGTTGACAAAAAGTCTCGACTACTCAACTACAATTGTCAGATCCATTATCTATTTTTATTGGATATTTTATTTATTTAACTTTCAATGTTATCTCCTCTCCCATTCCCCCCAAAAAACCATTATCCCATCTCCCCTCATTCTATTTCTATGAGGGTGTGCTCCCACCATCCTCTCATTCCCACCTCCCTGCTCTCAAATTCCCCAACACTAGGGAATCCAAACTTTGAGTCATCAAGGCCCTCCACTTCCACTGATGCCTGAGAAGGCCACCCTCAACTATCTGTACAGGTGGAGCCATGACTCCCTCCCTTTGTGATCTCAGGCTAGATGTTTTAGAATGGCTACTCCAGCTTTGTTCTTAGGACCATTTGCTTAAAAAATTGTTTTCCAGCCTTTTACTCTTAAGATAGTGTCTGTCTTTGTCACTGAAGTGGGTTTCCTGTATGCAGCAAAATGCTGGGTCCTGTCTCTGTATCCAGTTCATTAACCTATGTCTTTTTATTGGGTAATGGAGTCCATTGATGTTAAGAGATAGTAAGAAACAGTGATTTTGCTTCCTGTTGTTTTTGTTATTAGCGGTGGCATTGTTTGTGTGGCTATATTCTTTTAGATTTGTTGGAAGATTATTACTTTCTTGCTGTTTCTAGGGTATAATTTCCCTCCTTGTATTGGAGCTTTCCTGCTATTATCCTTTGTAGTGCTAGGTTTGTGGAAACAAACTGTATAACTTTGGTTTTGTCATGGAATATCTTGGTTTCTCCATCTATGATAATTGAGAGTTTTGCTGGGTATAGTAGCCTGTGTTGGTATTTGTGTTCTCTTAGGGTCTATATGACATCTCTCCAGTATCTTCTCACTTTTATAGTATCTGTTGAGAAGTCTGGTGTAATTCTGATAGGTCTGCCTTTATACATTACTTGGCCTTTTTCCCTTATTCTTTGTTTTGTGCATTTGGTGTTTTGATTATTATGTAATGGGAAGTACTTCTATTCTAGTCTAGTCTATCTGGCATTCTGTAGGCTTCTTGTATGTTTATGGGCATCTTGTTCTTTAGATTAGGGAAGTTTTCTTTTATAATTTTGTTGAATACATTTATTGGCCCTTTAACTTGGGAATCTTCACTCGCATCTATAACTATTATCTTTAGCTTTGGTCTCCTCATTGTGTCCTGGATTTCCTGGATGTTTTGGGTTAAGAATGTTTTGCATTTTGCTTTTTCTCTGACAGTTTTGTCAATATTTTCTATGGTAGCTTCTGTACCTGTCTGTACTTGAGATTCTCTCTTCTATGTCTAGTATTCTGTTGGTGATGCTTGCATCTATGACTCCTGATTTCTTCCCTAAGATTTTTATCAATAGGGTAGTCTCCTTTTGTGGTTTCTTTATTGTTTCTACTTCCATTTTTATGTCCTGAATGGTTTTGATCAATTCCTTCACATGTTTGGTTGTGTCCTTTTGTAATTCTTTTTTTTTAATTTTTATTGAATATTTTATTTACATTTCAGATGCCATCACCTTTTCCCATTTCCCCTCCCTAGAAAACCCCTATCCCACCCTCACTTCTCCTTTTTGCTTTTATACTATTTTTGTTTAATGTTAATAAAAGGCTTTATAAGTTTGGTAGTGCTCAATATCAATTTGAGGTGTAAACCAATACCCAACCTAGATATATCAACTATCTTTGACTGGCGGGAACACACAAACATACACCTCCATGCACTCCTCTTGTCACCTAGCTCCTCCTCTCCTTCTCCTCCTCTCCTTACTCCTTACCTTCTTCTTCTTCTTACTCCTCCCACCTTAGGTCTATATCACATTTCCTATTAAAATAAAACTTTTCTCTCAAAATACAATTGAACCATAACTATACCAACTTGTATCAGTAAGGTATAAGATAGACTTAATATCCAGTCCATCATTTTGTTGACTAAACAGAACTTCTGTCATCCTTCCTAACTAAAAGACTTAATTCTGAACCTGGCTTTTTTTCTTGACTTTAGAATGAATGTCAGCTGAAAACCATCCTCTCAAACCTTTTCTCTCAAAGTAAATAGCCAGGATTGGCTATGAGACTATAAGTCTTCAAACTCGTCAGAAATCCAGAATGACTGAGTTAACTGAAATTATGGGAAGCACCAAGCATAGCTTCTAAAACTTAGCCAAATGATAGAGACCACTGAGCACCTGGACAGTCCCTATACTACAAAACGTTGGAGCATTCAATCTTCAGCCTTCTGGCCCAGGATCGTCTGACAGACCAAGTGATGCACAGTTATTAAGGGCTGATTACTCTGTCTTGGCAGATATAATCAGTTGACTATTCTGCAAGTATGGCCTGTTCTGGACAGTTATTTGTCTGTAGATGAAGAGAAACAATTCTTGTCTAGTGGCTGTCTCTTTTGTAATTCTTTAAGGGATTTTTGTTTTTCCTCTTTAAGGGTTTCTACGCATTTACCATTGTTCTCCTCAATTTCTTTGTGAGTGTTATTTATGTTCTTCTTAAAGTCCTCTTATCATCATTGTTAGAATTAATTTTAAATCTGAATCTTGCATTCCTAGTGATATAGGGTATTCAGGACTTTCTAATGTGGGAGAACTAAGTTCTGATGTTGCCAAGTACCCTGGGTTGCTGATGCTTAGGTTCTTGTGCTTTCCTTTTGACATCTGGATCTTCTTAGTGCTACCTGTGCTCTCTCTCTGACTAGAACCTATTTTTCCCATTATCTTGGTTGTGTCAGAACTGTTTGGGGTGGGTGTTGCTTCTGGGGTTAGAGCTGAGGAACAAGATCTGCACAGTGCTCAGGTACAGACCAAAAGGAATTAGTACTCTGAGGCAGGAGTGAATTCCTGGGTCCCAGTGGGTCCCAGTTATTTCCTGTTTGGGACGGGTGTTGTTATCTCCTTACCTAAGATACTGTCAGGGTTAGAGCTCCTGGGAGCCTCACTTCCTCTGGGTTTGGTGAGACTGGATTCAGAGCTGCTGCCCAGATCTGCTCAGTGCTTGGGCACAAACCAGAAGGCAGCACATTGTTAATAATCAAAGTTATACCAGTAATACATTGTCAATTGCATGACGAACATGGCAACAGACATACTAGTTATACTAGGCATTCAGTTATACTAGGCATTCTGAAGTAATTTAATTTTCACACTCTACATGGGACCATTGCAGTGCCAGAGAAAGAAAACAGACACAGTAGTGCTCTGAATTCTGAAGTTACTTACTTTTTCTTTATGTCGGCTATCAATTTCATAATTAATCAAAAAATTTTAAAGCCCGATTTCTAATGCAGAATCAGTGATGTTTCAAGGTGTGTTTGACCCACAGCAGGTGTGTATGGCACATACAGAAATGGGTCCAGTTCTGTGAGCATGAAATTTTTCATCCTAAATATTAAAAGATCACTAATTATTTTCACCAGCCAGTGTTCAGAGATGAGACACAAGAAAAGCCAGGGAAATGCTTAAGGCAGCTCTAATGTGAGTAGTTTGTCTCGACTAGTGTTACCTGAACTTGACACAAGCTAGAATCATTAAAAAGAGGTAAACTAATTGAGCAAATGCCTCCGTAAGGTTGGCCAGTAGCCTAGTTTATAGTGCCTTCCTCTCCCTCCCTCCCTCCCTCCCTCTCAGTCTCTCTCTCTCTCTCTCTCTCTCTCTCTCTCTCTCTCTCTCTCTCTGTGTGTGTGTGTGTGTGTGTGTGTGTGTGTGTGTGTGTGTGTGTGTCACTGGTGATGGAAGTGGGAGTGGTGGTTCTAAATGTTTTCCTATATAGATAGCTCTGACTATTATATAACTCACTGTGAAGACAAGACTAGCTTAGAACTCACAGAGATCTACCTGTACCTATACTGTGTGCTGGAATTGAAGGCATGCACCATAATGCCTGGCATGTATATTCTTAATTAATGATTAGTATGGGATTGTCTAGTTCATGATAGGTAATGCCAATCCTGGGCTGGTGGTTCAAGATACTTTTTAGGCCAAGCAAGGTATCCAAGAGAGGGCAAGCCAGTAGGCAGCACTCCTTAATGGCCTCTGTTTCAGTGCCTGCTTCCACATTCCTGCCTTAAGTTTCTACTCTGGCTACTCTCAATGATATGGAAATACAAACTGAAATAAACTCATTTCTCCCCAGATTGCTTTTAGTCATGGTGTGTTATCACATCAATAGTAACCCTAACAAATATAGGGTGGGTATCATACTGGACACAGCTTGAGTGAGCACACATTAACTCAAATTCCACCTCCATTGAGATACTTCATTCATGGCCACACGTACTTCAAGGAGGCTACACCTATAAATAGTTCCACTCCTTATAAGCCATTTTCAGAATCATGAGGACATACAGCTTATCATGGTAAGCCCCACAAATGTAGCCAGGACTGCGGCTAAATCTTAACCCCCTTGGTCCACCTATGACCTTCCCTATAGGAGAATATTCTCTCTCTCTCTCTCTCTCTCTCTCTCTCTCTCTCTCTCTCTCTCTC